>LAPY01000134.1:90784-115785 GCA_000970635.1 Eragrostis tef | reverse complement strand
CCCCCCCCCCCCCCCCGAATGTGCTAACAAAGGGAGAACAAAACAATGTTCTGCCCATGTTGCGATTTTGAAAGAAGGAAAAGATTGCAAAATGTCTGACAAATTAATTATTCAATATGGTTGTGAGATGTAGAACCGATTGTTTTTGTTTTAATTGCAGACACCTCTAACTAATCAGTGATGCGTCCTATAAAAATTCTGTAAGCAGACTCCCTCCCGTAATAGATTTCGTAAGCAGTGATCCATCCTATAAAAATAATTCACATTTACGGATGAGAACAAGACGTACTAGTATTTTATACGGCTTCATCATCCCATGGCATGAATGCCTCACGTCTGCAAATGGTAGTTGCAGGACTTTGGTGTCACAAATCTCATTACAAATTAACCATCACGATGACGATTTGTAAGAAAAAAAATAAAGCTAAAAATTCCTTGGCACATGAAAAATTTTATATGGGCATCTTGCACATTGTTACTTAATTGCAACAGTTTAAACTAATCTGTTGTTAATCCTGATTTATTTATATGTAAAGTACACTACAAGAAATCTAGCCTTATATCAGAATTATCTCATGGCAATTATCAGGTCTTGTTGTTTTATTACGATTTTCTAGTGAAAAAATCATCCAACGAAAATGAGGTTGAGAAACTAAATTCTGGTACATACATCTCATAGTATAAAAGTAAACTTCAAGAGCTGAGAAAAACAGTTACACCAATAGGCAATAAGAGACGTCTGCCTCTGGAACATGTAGTCACCTGTGAGATATATCATGCACACAACATACACATGGGCTTATAACATTCCCAAATTCTGGAGACCTCGCTTTATTTGTGCTACGTAGAACCATCAGGATTAACAAGAGACCTGATAATTTGGGAATGGACAAGACCTGATAATTGCCAAATTTAGGAAAAATGGATATATAGTGATTTGAAGGACCATGTGTGATGGTATTCTGGTCCAGGATCTATATATATTTAAGGGGGTGATGATCCAGACCCACTATTTCCGTAACCTTGTCCATTCCCTTCACCGTTACCATATCCTCCTTTTTGCCCATTACCTCCACCGTTACCATTTCCACCACCAACTCCTTCATAATGACCACCATAATAGCCACCGTCATCATAATGGGTGCCAGATCCACTACCGGATCCAGATCCATACCCATGGCCGCCAGATCCACTGTTAGCATCACCTTGTCCGGAACCCCCACCGCTACCTGAACCACCAGCATTAGTGTATGCATCGGAAAGCCACCCTCTTAACCTAGGATCACTAGAACTTGAACTTGTGCCGGAGCCAGATCCTGAACCATATCCAGCTCCACCAAGTTGTGCACTACTGCTGCCGCGACCACCACCTCCAGCTTGAGCGCGGGCCTTACCTATCCTACCAAACCCCCCGACTTCACTACTTTCACCAGATGCAGAGCCACTGCCGGACCCTGAACCAGCACCATTTCCATACCCAGCTCCCTGTCCCCCTCCCTCACCATTTCCTTTGGCAGTCGAGTATCTTTGTACTCGTGCCGCAGTGGACACTCCAATGCTTAGGAGGACAAGATAACCAAGTGCTACAAGATTGGCGCTGGCCATTTTTAGGACAGTGAAGTGAATGTTTAGTTGAATGGGAAGTATAGCGAGATCACATCAGTACTTATAGTGCCTAGAGGCTGAGCGATAGTGCTCTGTGCATCTTAACAGAATTTTGATGGATCACCCCTTGATATGTAGTATAAAGTAATTCACAACTTGGAAGCGACCATTGGATCAATGAATGAGAAGAGTTACATGAAAAAGTTGACATTTCCGTGATGACCTAGAAGTTTGTGAATAGTATACAGATAATCATGGTCAAGTGGCCTAGATACTTTCGTTTTTTATCTTCAGCATTTTGTAATGCAAAGGAGGTACGTAGCAAGAACCATAATATATGTACAGTTACAGCTACAACTTGATGGAGTCACTAGTTCATGTACGAATAAAGAAGTGTACCGCAACTTGGAAGCAACCATGGATTGATGAATTGCATCCCTAAGTTGACAATGCCGCAACAACTTAGAAGTATGTAGTCAGTATTTATAGATATAAGTGTGATGTTCAACAGATCGGCATCCAATGGAGGTACCAAGACATAGAATCGTCAGGTGGATTTACTAATCACTACACCTTCAACTTGGAAGGATCACCAACTCTTGTACAGATAAAGTGAGCCACTAATAACCTGGAAACACCATGGACCAATGGCATAAGAATTAACTGGGGCCCAGTTGGCAATGCAGTAATACACCAACGACCTATAATTCTCTGAACCACCACATCTTCATGGACAAGAGGTATGTGTGCATTTACTTCGCAAAAAAAGAGAAAATTTGTTATGGCACACTAGAAGCACATGGTTTCGGATACAACACACCGCAACTCGCGATATTAGGCACAACACACTGCAAATTTGTGGCTCTTTGTTGTGGCACACTAAATCAAAAAGACGTGATATTTTGAACTGCTTTATCTCATTACAAGAAATACATTACAAATTGAAATTCTTCACAACTATACACTGTTGCACTCTTGATCTATGT
The DNA here is from genome assembly GCA_000970635.1 of Eragrostis tef. Taxonomy (NCBI): domain Eukaryota; kingdom Viridiplantae; phylum Streptophyta; class Magnoliopsida; order Poales; family Poaceae; genus Eragrostis; species Eragrostis tef. The sequence continues at coordinate 113,194 of LAPY01000134.1, read as the reverse complement.
GAATTTTTGTAGAAGCGACCAGCTAGACGCGCCAACATGAGGCAGATAAAAAGAGGTCAGACCTCTTTCTTCGTTTCCTGCGATATTGCTCAGGAACCTGTTCCTATGGCAACATTCCTTTGGATTTCTTGTAGGCCAAAGGACCTTGTGGGGAAAAATCCTTTAGAAACCTCCAAAATTCCTTTGCTATTCCTTCAATCCAAAGAGGGCCTAAGTAGTTAAGCTACAGACCAGAAGCTGTGATTTTGCAGCACGAAACACCTGGGGTGCGATTGGTTCTCATCTCTATCTATCCTGGATCGCACCAGGGAACCAGGCCGCCGTTGGCAGGCCCGTGACATGCAGACTAATTTGATTGGTTACTCGATTCATTCCATCCAGGCCCGTACGAGCTACTGATCGGTTGCATGTACCTCATCCTTTTTTACCGCACGCAGGTGCTCGCCGCACGCTCACGCGAGCCAGGCTCACCAGAAACGAATCTCGTTTTTGTTTCTCGGGAGCCTGGCTCGCTCGCCCCTTTTGCACGCGAAGATGCAGGCCCGAAGCTCTATCCACGCAACCAATCAAGGAGCTCGTGCAAGCGGTGAGCCTGGCCCGGCCTCCTTCGGGCAACCAATCAGCCCCCTGGTGTCACGAGAGGTCACCGATGGCAAGGTTGGCCGTGAACTTGAACACTGGAACTGTTGAAAAGTGCTAGATGGATATCAATGTACAAATAATTGGATTAAAAACTTTTGATATACATTTAGCTGTGTGGAAACTAATGAGATTGTGGTCAGATAGCTAAATTTTGTCGCTTCTATAGTGCGCTGCTACAAGTAATTTTGATATGGTACTTCTTTATTAACAGCTCTGTTTTTTTTTATGTTGTCGTATTCCGTGTTTAGAGTTTTTCCTGAGGCTCATAATAGTTAGAGCTGACACCGTGGTGTATACAGAAAACTGCCAACTCAACATGTTCCTGCAGTACGTAGCTACTTGCACGCGTACGTTAAATAGCAAGCATATGTGGGCTTCAGATCTTTGCTCTCAGACCGGTTAGCACGAGCATACAGCCAGCCGCAAACTTCGAGATCGCCCAAGCAATGCCAACTGACTCAATCAACAGTCATTGATCAGGGGATCGGTCGATGCAGTTTGTGTTGACTTTTAGTTGTTGTTTGCGCATTACTCCAAGCTAATTCCGATGTAGTACCCCCAATGAAACGCGATCGATCGGAAATTCGGAAGACTCCTTTCCTTGCAACACCAGTATTGCCCTTTGAACGATCCAACACTCCTGATCCCTTGAGTCCTATCAGGAGGGGAGACTTTATGTACAGTACCTATCAAGTTGCATTTAAAAAAGTTCAAGAGGCGGGACAAATTTACAAGTAGCGAGGAAATTACTAGTCATGCCTTCTGTCAACTCGCTCCATTACTATTTTTCTTTTCCTCCATTAGTCCACTTGATCTCTTGTGGAATCTCCGACGTAAATCTGATCCATCACTACAAATACCCATGTAACTCTGCGCGCTTAGCAGACGCACCCTGCTTTCTTCTGCTGCCCTAGCTACCAAGCTAAAAATGGACGGCACTAAAGTTGTAGCCCTTGGAATCATTTTCCTCCTGAGCATCTGCAGTGTAGCCAATGCAGCAAGGGTAGTTAGGTACTCCAGTTCAGAAGGATCAGGTATGGGTGAGGGACAGGGTAGTGGATACACAAATGGTGCTGGCTTGGGGTCGGGAAGCGGTACTGGGTCTAGTACAAGTAGTGAAAATGGGGGGTCGGCTCATGGAAGTGGTCGAGGAGGAGGTCGAGGTGGAGGTGGTGGACAATATGGTGGATCCGGTCATGGTTCTGGTTCTGGCTTGGGCACTGGCACTAGCTGGTCTGGTCCAGACCCTTTACTCAACATGTTCCTGCAGTACGTAGCTACTTGCACGCGTACGTTAAATAGCAAGCATATGTGGGCTTCAGATCTTTGCTCTCAGACCGGTTAGCACGAGCATACAGCCAGCCGCAAACTTCGAGATCGCCCAAGCAATGCCAACTGACTCAATCAACAGTCATTGATCAGGGGATCGGTCGATGCAGTTTGTGTTGACTTTTAGTTGTTGTTTGCGCATTACTCCAAGCTAATTCCGATGTAGTACCCCCAATGAAACGCGATCGATCGGAAATTCGGAAGACTCCTTTCCTTGCAACACCAGTATTGCCCTTTGAACGATCCAACACTCCTGATCCCTTGAGTCCTATCAGGAGGGGAGACTTTATGTACAGTACCTATCAAGTTGCATTTAAAAAAGTTCAAGAGGCGGGACAAATTTACAAGTAGCGAGGAAATTACTAGTCATGCCTTCTGTCAACTCGCTCCATTACTATTTTTCTTTTCCTCCATTAGTCCACTTGATCTCTTGTGGAATCTCCGACGTAAATCTGATCCATCACTACAAATACCCATGTAACTCTGCGCGCTTAGCAGACGCACCCTGCTTTCTTCTGCTGCCCTAGCTACCAAGCTAAAAATGGACGGCACTAAAGTTGTAGCCCTTGGAATCATTTTCCTCCTGAGCATCTGCAGTGTAGCCAATGCAGCAAGGGTAGTTAGGTACTCCAGTTCAGAAGGATCAGGTATGGGTGAGGGACAGGGTAGTGGATACACAAATGGTGCTGGCTTGGGGTCGGGAAGCGGTACTGGGTCTAGTACAAGTAGTGAAAATGGGGGGTCGGCTCATGGAAGTGGTCGAGGAGGAGGTCGAGGTGGAGGTGGTGGACAATATGGTGGATCCGGTCATGGTTCTGGTTCTGGCTTGGGCACTGGCACTAGCTGGTCTGGTCCAGACCCTTTTGGTGGTTCTTCAAGTGCTAGCGGTAGTGGTCGTGGCTGGGCTAGTGGAAATGGTGGAGGCTACTATGGATCTAGTGGTTATGGGGTGGGCGATGGAAGCGGAAATGGATTTAGTGAATCTAACCACGGCGACTTCCCAGGTGGCACTTATGCAAATGCACGTGCGATTGGCAGTGGTAAAGCCGGAGGAAATGGTCACAATGGCGGAAGTGGTGGTGGTGGGGGTGATGGTTCTGCGTACGGAGATGCACACCCTTAAATTTTTATTCACGTACTTATTAGTGATAAAGACATGAGAGGCTACTTTAGTACTGTTTGAAATCAATAGTTGTTGCAATCTCTATTTCCTTTCACGGTCTGCTAGTAATCATAGCAAATAAATAAAAGGATCAGAGAACGACATTTATTTTTGTAATTTTAGCAGTTCGAGTTGCTTGCCACAAATGTTTTATGGAAGCAGTATGCGAGCAGTTGGATATGAAGGACATGTAAATATGTCAACTTGCATTGTTCGATGTATCCTAATATTGCTTGAAATTATTACGTACTATTTTCTTGTCCTTAAGGTTTATATCATATTTTAAATAAGTTTTGTTTCCAATGAAGGATTGCACTCGAGTTTCTACTAGAAAAATATGTTTTTAATCTCCATCTTATATGCATGTTCTGGGCATTACATGTATAATTACTCAAGAGAGCCTCTTTCTGAAACTACACAATATATTAAGGATGAGATCATCAAAAAATAGAGAGAAATCTAAAATTCCTAAAACCATATATATATCATCTTACTATTGGCTAGGCTAAAGAAATCATGACTCATGGATCTTTTTTCTATTTAAGGAATAAAAGGGGAGATGCGAAGCCCACCTGAACATTTCCACTGCATTAAGAAGGTTAGGGCAACTCCAAAAGAATAGCCAAAAATGATTTTTAAAGTCAAATGTAGCTATTATTCAGTAAAATGTATTTCCAACAGATTGTTTAACTCACTCTCCAAATTTGGTGGCCCTCCATTCCAGAATTCTTGCTAGCAATTTTTGGAGAGCCAATGTTACTAGCTAGTCTTGTTAGCAATTTTACATAGGCTAGTAGATGAGAGTATTTTTTTTGTGGTTGTTTTATTTTAGAGGATAGCTAAATCAAGAAGTTTAGAATACATTTTTAACTATTCTTTTGGAGTTTTCTTACAAGATCTAAGAGACTATCTCCAATTTCCGGGTGGCAGAGATCATGGTAAATATAATGGATAATATCCTAATTAATAAGGAGAGAGAAAAAGGAAGATGCAAGGGATTACAATTGTAGCACACAATCCCAAATTAAAGAAGAGTGTTTTTGCAATAGACGATGATACCAAAGGATAAAATATACTATCATGCTTACAATCTAGCCAGTCATTTAAATGAGCAATTTTCTTGCCATTGGGGAAATATGAATCATTTCATAGTGTTGGGAGCACACGGTGGCTAGTTGTCAACAGTCATATATGCATGTAGTATTATTTGCGCATAGCATATATAACAAATTCATATATCCACTGATTATCAATGGTCTTCTTATTACAAGCTCATACTATGTTCATGTGCTTTTTGGGCCCTCCAAATTTTGTCTCGCCCTGGCCCAGTCCTCAAAAATGTCAGGACCAGCCCTGCAGGCAAGGAGCGAAGCGAGGAGATCGTGAGAAAGGAACAACCGTGTATGGGCCTTTTTGTGATAAAGCTTTTTGTTGCAGGGGTTTTTTCCACAACGTTGATTAAGTGGGGGGTGAGGGAGGCCTCCAACCTCACCAGAGACGTTGGTTCGCGGTCTGGGCGAGTTGTTTGCATGTTTGCACTGTAATTTTCACCATTTTCTTAACTGTACAATGTTCATATGTGTCCACCCGCTGTGGTAATCGGTTGAAGTATCCAGACTGCCATGACAAACTATATATATAATCTGAGCCTTGAATTATGAAACAGAAAATAATAAAAATAAAAATTTGGAGAAGGAAGCGGCGCCTACTCTTTAAGAGAGGGAATCTCCTCCGAGTCATCCACTCGACACCCTATCGATAGTTATGCCGGAAGCGCCGCATTAACGGTGAGCCCGTGCTGGAATTCCACACGCATCGTCACGGCGTCACATCGAGTGATTAGTGACTGGTGATGAGCAATTGACACAAACACAACGCAAGTGGCTTTCATGTGTCTAAGCACAAGCACGTTCATGTCACATTACACATTCTCTCCGGGACGAAATCCTAACAGATTTTAAACAAAATCTACTATTTATACCTATAGTTATGGACATGTCCACGTCACATTACATTTTGTCAGCGATAGGCGTTAGTAGCGACATACTGATATAGGTATATGCTCAAACAGAAGGTATAGTTTCTCGATCATGTTCCACTTTGTCTAATTTTCTTTGCCCCTTCTCATGGCCTCCTTGATCAACGTACACCAGATTGGATACGAAGAAATGAGCTTCTTGAGAGAGGAAGGCTCTGCCTTCATTTTAGAAAAATATTTGTATGTCAGCTAACTAAGTTGACTTGCTTAATTCGTAATGCAGATTTTGTCTCCTTTGACCGTACATCGATGGCATCTTGGATTTCTATGTCAAATGGTTCACTTAGGATCCAAAGCTAGGTAGCTTCTGATGACCTTCTAGCCTTCTAGGCAGCTACTAAATTTGTCAGGATAACCTTCTAGATCACTTTCGGTTAATATAAGGTGGGGGTCCCCCCCCCCACCCCCCCACCCCCCCGGGAATCGCTCGAAAAAAAAAAGATTGTTTGGTTCTATGACACATATGTGCTTATCAGGATAACTGCCAGTCTTTGGGCAGCGAGTTTGTGCATTGGGGAAATAATGTTAGTTATTCTGGAGGAGACGTGGCCATGTCATACATTGGCCCTTTAAAGGATCACATGATTATCAATGATAAGACAAGGTTTATCTGCATTGATATATTTGCCGGCAAGAAGCAGAAAGGGTTGAGAATGCTAAGTGATGATAGCGTATGCACCTAAAATGGATTGAGAAAAATATCATCTGGAAAAGGAAGCAGCCTCAAACGTTTTCTGCCAGAGACACTTCAAAATCTAAGGTAAACATGCCACTTGCATTTTTTCTCAGACTATTCCCTTTGTTTTGTTTTTTCATACTTTTGTTACTTCTACTATTCCAGTCCCCAACAAGGAAAAAGGAGAACAGGTGCAAAATGGATGCCTACTGCTTGGAGACCTGAAGAATTTTCTTTTGTCACACATGCAGCTGCATATCTTGGAAGATTTATCTACTTTTATACATAGGTCATGTCGTTGCCATCAAGGACGATCGCAGTGAACCTTGATGCATGTTTCGAGTGAAATCACTATAAGAAAAAATAGCATTAGTCACCAAGGTACTTGGTCGCTAGAAGTGCATTGTTAGTCACAATATTTATTTTGTCACCAACAAGCTTGGTCACATTGTGGTGGCTAAAACCTTGTCACTATATGTATATAGTGACCAATAATTATAAATGTTGGTCACTAAAACTATATAGCAACCAACACAACCTTGGTAACTAAATGTAATGTTGGTCACTAATACCATTTATCCACCAATAATTTCAAAATTGGTCACTATTGATCGACTTTTAGTGACCAACAAAGGAAAAATTTTCTTTGTCACTAGAACTTGGTGACTAAAAGTCTATTTTCTTGTAGTGATGCAGCCCAAGCCAGAATGAATAACTTCCACGTCAACATATCCGTGGTGGCATGTAAGTGGTTTGATCAGGTTAAAACCGCGCGCCTCCACAGCAGCAAATAAAGGGTGTAAACCGAGTCAGGGGGTCATTAAGCAGGTATCAAGTGTCTGGGCCCGGGAACTAATTTAGGCCAGATTTTGATAGGGCGTTGGATGGACAAAGTGAATTATTAATTAGGGAAGAAAAATGACTTTCTTCTCTCTTTTTTTTACTGTGTTTTCTTCATGTCCTGTACTCTACAAAATAGCTCTTAACCAAACTGTGATCTGATTACATTAGTATCTTGCCACCGCTTCTCAATCGTGCACTCAAAGCATCGACAATAAATATCTCGCGTCCCAAGAGAAAAGAAGGCAAAGACGATGCAAGGAGAGATTATATAAGTAAGTTACAAACTTCGAGGTCGTCACTACCTGCATTTCAACTAAACTTGTTTTGGATGGTCAAAAAACGTTCTATTAAGGATTCTTCCTGGTCGCTGTTCGCTTCATTGACTCAGCCTTAGTAGACAATATCCAATACTCTTACTTCTTAAGAACCTATATGCTTGATACTTTATTAAAGATGCCACACACAGCAGCCGTGTTAACAAAACTGCTATAAATACCCACCAGTCCAACCTTCCCACTTCACACATTCTCATCTTGGGGTTACATTATTGAGCTCACAATGGCAGGTACTAAACTTGTCTCTCTTGTGCTCATTGTCTTGATGAGCACTGGGTTAGCCAGTGCTGCAACTGCGAGGGTGTCTAGACTCGCTAGCTCTAGAGGAACTGGTAGTGGCGGTGGTCAGGGTGGCGGATCTGTGAACGGAGCTGGCTCTGGATTTGGGGTTGGTACAGGAGTCGCTCAGAGTGGCGGAACCCAGGAGGCAACTTCTGAATCAAGTGCTCGAGCTAGAGCGGGAGGTGGTAGTGTTAGCAATTACGGTGGATCGGGATATGGCGCCGGATCTGGCTCAGGAGCTAGTTCTGCTGAGGAAGCTGAAGGATATACTAGCTACGGTACTGGCGGATCATCTACGGCTGGGGGAAGCGGTGGTGGCGGTGGTGGAGGACAAGCTGGAGGAACTGATGGGTCCAGTGGTCACGGGGCTGGTAGTGGCACTGGTTCTGGCTCTGGCTATGGTAATAATTACCAGTTTATGTATCCATATAGTGCCGCAAGTGGCAGGTTTGAAGGCACCAGTGGTGGTAATGGTGATGGTCAGAATGGCGGGAGCGGTGGTGGTCAAGGTTTCGGATCTGGATTTGGCGGCGGACATATATAAAACAGTTGTCGGGTTACGAAAATGGATCGCATGCTTCATGTTTCTTGATGCCTTGAAATATGTTTGTTTTACTGTTAAGTAGGAATAAGGAGATGTGTGTACGTGTGACCACTTTTTAGCGTGAATAAAAGTCGTTGGCAATGCATCATTTTACTGTGATGAATGGTTTGTGAATTATGTGTTTGACTGTCGCTATACATTGTCGGGTTTTTATCGCGAGTATTCATAATATATTGATGGTCCACATAGTAAGAAGTTTAGAACAGATATTTGAACAAAAGACAAACAGGTGACGTGCAGTAGAAAGAGGACAATCGTATGAGCGACAACTGGCAGCAGAATGTGAATACTTCCATGGCTTTTGTTACCGTCGTTAAGATAGAAGTGCACCTGTATTACATCGCAAAAAAACGACGTGCACCTGTATATTAATTAGCTTTGTTTGACAAAGAACGTAAAGCATGTCCCCGCTTCGGCCGGGATGGGGCCGACTGACGGTGGTGCATGGGTATGGAGCAGGTGCCAGCGGGTTGTATGGAGATTACCGTGTCCGATCGGGAGGATTGAAGGTCTGCGTTGTGCGTCAAATTGGAGACGTGGTGTAAGTCCGAGGAGGTGAGACAGCGGAGGCGCGCGCAACTGGAGCAGATGGCGAAGACGGCTGGTGCGACGGGATGGATCGATGCCGCAGCCGGCAGCAGCTGTTGGACGGGGAGAAACGGCGATGGTCTACTGAGTGGCGGCGGTGGGGCGCGTCAGGAAAGGAGAGGGTCCTGGTGGGTGCGTTCGGAAGGAGGCCGTGTCATCGATCGAGCTTGAATGCATTCGTTGCTCTCTTTCATTTATTTTCACTTTTCTAGTATGTTTTGATTGCCTGCACTTGGATGGCGGGGTAATTCTGGAAGCGACCAACGGTTAAGCTTTGCGCGAGGACGGGAGGACTGTTACTTTGGCGGAAGCACTGTAGCGAGTGAATTGTGGATGTCATAGATGCTGTGTTCCACTTTATGGGAGATAGTTTGGTAATTGTGGATGTGTTATATAAAACAGTACCATGGCTCGCTGTGGATTGGTTTTTCAAATTTGATCGCACGGTGCCATTCCATAGCTTCCAAGCAATATTTAAATGTAAAAAATATCATCGCTTTTAATCTTGGAGAGTCACTATGGGAGACCAGTTGTTTGCCGAGTGTCCTGGAGTTTGCCTAGTGCTTTCCTTCTGGCACTCGGCAAACAGGTATTTTGCCAAGCTTCACACTACACTCTGACAAAAGACAAGTTTGCCGAGCGCCAGAAGAAAAGTATTTAGCAATCTCTCGGACACTCGGCACATCTTTGCACATGACCAGTACGTGTGACGGTCGTTAGAAACAGACTCAACAAAGATCCAACTTTGCCGAGTGTACCAACTACTTTGTGCTTGCATTTGATGAACTTGCGGTTGTGGACACTTTCTATTTGAACTTGCGGTTTGGTGATGTTATATATGTGTTTGTGATGATATTTATGCTTGTGATGATGATGGTGATAATAGATATGTGTCTGTGATGACGGTGATGATATATATGTGATATGTTGTGACTGTGAATTGTGTGGTGGATTTAGGTGTCTGATTATTTTATCGAGTGCTCCAGATTTTTGCCGAATGCCACACGTTGTTTGCCATATCTGCCGAGTGTAAAAAACAAAGCACTCGGAAAACATGTCATATTTGCCAAGTGCTAGGAACCTAGACACTTAGCAAACTCGCCATTTTTTTGCCGAGAGTGCCTGTTGTCAGGGCACTCGGCAAAAAGGCTGTAACGGCAGGTTGGGCCGTCATGTCTCTTTTTTATGCTGTGTGCCATGTCGGCACTCGGCAAAATGTTTGTCGAGTGCCCGACATATAACATTCGGCAAAAAAAATCCTTTGCCGACACTTGGTAAGTCGTGGAGCCTTTGCCGAGTGCTACACTCGGCAAATAGTTCACTGAGTGCTAGAGTAGCTTTGCTAAGTGCCTCTAGCACTCGGCAAACAGCAGGTTTCCGTATTGAGTTGGACGGTTATCAAACTTCAGTAGTTTGTTACTAAGGTTTCACCGAGACGCGAATACACTACCTAGGATATCAACTGGCTCACATGAAAGATTCTGGCCACCTGATCACCATTTTCGGAGATCTTCCTAGATACAAGTTTGGTACATGTTGCTGCTGTGACCTAGATAACATCTGTTATTACTACCTTCTTTTTTATCTTCACTTTCTCTCTGCTTTCTAAACCCAACAATGTCTAACATATATCCATCCTCTGCGTCAGCGATTGAAGCATCCAGACCACGATAACAGCCCATATAATTTTGATTTTTTAAATCCCTTTATCATTTTAAAATGTAATATACGTGGTTAGGTACACAGACACATTCAGTAGTCTTAAGTGATATACTGATAAAGTTACAAAATGCATGCAATATAGTTTACCTTGTCATGAGACTCAGTCAAATTTTCCTTGTCTTGGCTCATATGGACTGCTTGATTAACGTACAACAGCTCGGGTACGGAGAACGAGCTTCTTGGGTGGCTCCAGCTGCTTGCATTTGATGAACTTGCGGTTGTGGACACTTTCTATTTGAACTTGCGGTTTGGTGATGTTATATATGTGTTTGTGATGATATTTATGCTTGTGATGATGATGGTGATAATAGATATGTGTCTGTGATGACGGTGATGATATATATGTGATATGTTGTGACTGTGAATTGTGTGGTGGATTTAGGTGTCTGATTATTTTATCGAGTGCTCCAGATTTTTGCCGAATGCCACACGTTGTTTGCCATATCTGCCGAGTGTAAAAAACAAAGCACTCGGAAAACATGTCATATTTGCCAAGTGCTAGGAACCTAGACACTTAGCAAACTCGCCATTTTTTTGCCGAGAGTGCCTGTTGTCAGGGCACTCGGCAAAAAGGCTGTAACGGCAGGTTGGGCCGTCATGTCTCTTTTTTATGCTGTGTGCCATGTCGGCACTCGGCAAAATGTTTGTCGAGTGCCCGACATATAACATTCGGCAAAAAAAATCCTTTGCCGACACTTGGTAAGTCGTGGAGCCTTTGCCGAGTGCTACACTCGGCAAATAGTTCACTGAGTGCTAGAGTAGCTTTGCTAAGTGCCTCTAGCACTCGGCAAACAGCAGGTTTCCGTATTGAGTTGGACGGTTATCAAACTTCAGTAGTTTGTTACTAAGGTTTCACCGAGACGCGAATACACTACCTAGGATATCAACTGGCTCACATGAAAGATTCTGGCCACCTGATCACCATTTTCGGAGATCTTCCTAGATACAAGTTTGGTACATGTTGCTGCTGTGACCTAGATAACATCTGTTATTACTACCTTCTTTTTTATCTTCACTTTCTCTCTGCTTTCTAAACCCAACAATGTCTAACATATATCCATCCTCTGCGTCAGCGATTGAAGCATCCAGACCACGATAACAGCCCATATAATTTTGATTTTTTAAATCCCTTTATCATTTTAAAATGTAATATACGTGGTTAGGTACACAGACACATTCAGTAGTCTTAAGTGATATACTGATAAAGTTACAAAATGCATGCAATATAGTTTACCTTGTCATGAGACTCAGTCAAATTTTCCTTGTCTTGGCTCATATGGACTGCTTGATTAACGTACAACAGCTCGGGTACGGAGAACGAGCTTCTTGGGTGGCTCCAGCTTCGTTCCAGAAAAATATTGGTATCTCAGCTAGTTAAGTTGACCTTGCTTAATTCGGAATGCAGATTTTGCCTCCTTGACCATACACTGATGTCATCATAGGTTCCTATGTCAAATGATTCTTTTCTCTTCGGATGCTAAGTTAGCCAGCTACTCAATTTGTCAAAGATATCATGGTGTGATTTATTCCGTAGCCTTCAACGATACAAGTGCTACTCGCTATAATACTTCAGCTAGTGAATCCACTAGATCTTATTAGATGAGGTACACAGTCTCCGCAAGCATAATCAGCATGTCAGTTGGTATTCGCATGTGCTACCATAAAGGATTAGCACTTGCCACATGTTTTCGGTCAAGTCAACCGTGACAATTTCCGAGGTCGCCTCTTCAATGTCAACTGATAGCTCACGATAGATTCGCCACTTCTTCACCGTTTACTTCACGGTTATCGAGAATACGTCAGTGCCAAGCTGCTCATGCGTGAGAGCATCCGCGACTTGGCCACCCCAGATAACCTCACCCTATCCACGTCTGATGAGGGAGAGGAAAGTAAGAAGAGGAAAGTACAATTACGGATCCTACATACAATGGTGTTGACAAGCAAGTGGGACATGCGCACCTGCATCCTCTCGTCCACATATTTCCTCTTTCTTCTGTTTGTGCTCAAAGATATAGAAAAACGCGTGGAGCTGCCAGCAGTATACTCTTGCAAACACTGCTACTCCTAGCGAGACACCTATAGCGGTACGGTAAGAATTAAACAATGATGATACTCTGGGACATGATTAATAGTGATTATGCAAAACATAAAAATATTGGGATCTGCAATGCAAACTGTTACAACAAGCTGGTTATCCAATCTTTTGATAATTGGAACTATTTACACTAGTACAATAAAAACCTCTAGTGGTGCATGCTTTGCCCGCTACTGCCAGCCGCACAAAGAGGCTGGATCTTTCAACAATTGATCATGAAGCTATTCTTTAGAACTACAGCTACTAATAAAAACCTATACATATGAAAGAATCTCAGGACCCTAGGCTTTTCAAGAAGCACCACGACAAATCAACACGACCCTAGGCTACTAATAAAAACCTATACATATGAAACTATTACTTACCTATGGCACTGTAAGGGCATGGGGCAGGGGTGATCACAAAATATTGGAGGGGAGGCAGCAAGAAGCGCCACGACAAATCAACACATCTTTGGGGCAGTGTGGGAGGTGAAGGAATATCCTAAATGCGGTATTGGTTTTCATTTTAGGAGGTTATGCTTCAAGGTACAAGTTTTGGAATGTCTCTGAGTCCCTCTGTTCTGATGATCATGTTTTAAAAGAGATTAAGTAGTTCTAGCATTTTGTGGTACGTATGTTGATTTCGATTTTTTTTAGATAAAGGGAAATATATTTCATCAAGCAAATGAAAACATCCCGGCCTCTACATCACTTGATGTATTTAGCCGTCCATTATTACAAAACTCAATTATGTGTAGACTCCGTCTACCGCATATTAGTAACTAGTAATTTTGAGATCTCTTAATTAATTATGTACTTGACTTAACAAATGCAGTCGATTCCTACGACACAGCTTGCTCTGGGTCTCCAGTGGAAGTCACCAGCTTCACATCCACTCCACCAAGCTCAACCCTCATCTACAATAAATACTGAGCGATATGTTCTCTGCCCTGCTACTCACACCTCATGCTCTTGTAAGCTTAGGTTACAATGGCCGGCGCTAAACTAGTTACTCTTACTTTCACTGTCCTCTTGAGTATTGGATTAGCTAGTGCTGGAAGGGTAGCTAGATATTCTCAATCAGGAGCGACAGGAATGGGAGTGGGAGAGGGCGGTGGAGATGTCAGCGGTGCTGGTTCAGGATCAGGGAGAGGTGCTGCGTTTGGCGAGAACAATATTGGACACCAAGAAACTGCACACGCGGGTGCTGAAGCTGATGGCGTAGGTGGTGGGGGTGCACCATACAAAGGATCAGGGTATGGTGCTGGATATGGATCGGGCGACAGCATGAGTGGATATAGTGCTAACCAAGGCGCAGGGTCTTCTCGTGCTGTTGGTAACGGTAGAGGTGGTGGAGGAGGAAAAGCCGCTGGTTATGAGGGATCAACTGGCTATGGGAATGGCATTGGGACCGGATCTGGCTCGGGGCTCACTGTGTGGTTCGGGCCTGGCTTCCACGACTCTGGTGCTACGGCTGACGCTCAAGGTAGTGGCAACACTAAAAATGGTGGTAGCGGTGGAGGTGATGGTGATGCATCTGGCTATGGTACATCCCATCCCTAAATTGATGTTTCCTGTGGTCGGAGTATGCAAAGAAGCATGGAACCCAAACTATTACGTTTTGCCTTGATGCTGTACTTTTTTCTTTTGATTTGTCTCCTGTTCTACTACTGAAGTAGCATGAAATAAACGGCCCCTGGAATTAATAAAACTGATAGTGTAATGTGCAAGCGAATAAGAGATGGCTGGACCCCATCATTGTGGCCTGCTGGACTGTTTTGTAAACTTTCATAGAACATTCCGAATGATGCGTGCTTACATCTTTGTTGATTGTGCCATCATTGTATGTGTGTGTTACATTGGTGTACATCCTATCGTACGCCCAGCAAAGGCAGGACGGAAAGCAAGCATTAAGTGAAGAAGCAAGGTCCAAACAATATAATGATAGACTGACATTGAAAAGTTTCTCCATGTCTACCGGTCCGATATGGACCAAGTTCAAAGGAAACGGCTCTACAGCATCAAAAAACCAATCCAAGCCTGAAAAGGAGAGCTGCAGTTAAATGATTCCTACAAATTTAGAAAGGGTTTGTGTCATTAAAAATTAATGTTATTTTACTTGTACATTTTTTTGGAGAATAGAAATCCATTTCAAGGGTCTGAAATTTTAGACTTCAAGTACCTAAGTTTTAAAGCTTGTTTGCACGCCGCTCTACCAGCTCCAACTCCCTCTCGTGGCCTCATTTCTCCTATTCTTTGCTACAGGCATTCACTCTTTCCCAGCCTCACACCTCATCTTCCAATTCCCACGTTACTTTCAAGTGAGTTGATTCATGATCTCCTGCTTCATTTCTCTCTTTCCGCTCGTTGTGTCTCAGCGCTCACTGCCTTGTTACTTGCTCCTGGAATAATGTGCATGACTGAAAACATTTTGTTTTGATGATTTGAATTCGTTGCTTGAATGGTTAGGGTGCTAATTTCAATATCCATAGACTGATTTATTATTGCCAAAGATGTTTGTTGATGAGGAGATGGCGGCTGCGTATCATGACACAAGATTAGGGACTTGAAAGGGATCCATGTGCAAAGCAGTGTACCTATATTTTCCATATGTCAGTGAAAAGTTTCTTTACTCTGGGAAAACAACTGGAAACTTGTTATCCTCCAGTGGGACTATTCTTGAACTATGTCCGAAAATTGCTCTTTTAACCTTTTTTCAACAGTCAAACCTACAGGTATGTATAGTACCAAAAGTACCGATTTCCATTTACCGCCTGTTAGTCATTCTTATTCATGGTACAAGCATTTAGTGAGATGGACGAGCTCATGGGCAGTTAACTTCTATCTGTTTATGGTGATTCATCACAACCCGGCCGAGTAGTTTTTCCTGCTGTATCCCATGCCTCCCTGGATAATGACGCTCAACGTTGATCTCCATGAGGTCTAGAAGTAGAAGCCGAGATCTAGAGTTACAGCAGGAGGTGTTGATCTGGGATTGACTGCACGTCAGCTAGAAGGCTATGAAAGTTCATAAAAAATATTTTACCATATTTTCACATTTTAATAATAACCGAAGTATTGGAAAATATAGTTAACAATCTATAAATGTTGCTAGGTGCATCCATTACTCAAGCACACAATTTAAATAGCTAAAATTCATCAGTATAGATCAAACAATGACGTTAAGAATAATATTAGATGGCTAAAACTCAGCCGAATGGATCCAAACAATGAATATTAATGTTTACAATCTAAATAGGTAACATGTAGAAAAAGTGTATTTCTTGGACGTATCAGGTGATGTGATGGGAAATTTATCTTTCTTTCCTCTGCGACTATTGTCATATTTGCATGAAAGCTTACCAAGCTCATTCTCTTGGCCAGATTGTAACATAGATAAATATACTTGTAGAATCTGGAGTGGAACAGGATAGCTGTCCTCAAGCTCTTGTTCATCGGACCTTTTTTTCTTCTTTCAAAGTCTGATAATTAACCCTTCGGAGATGTGATCCACCTGTCAATGCTCAGCAGTCATTTGATCTGTCTGGCGAACTCTTAAAAATGTCCACTCGAAATTCAAAGTTGTGCAAAGATCGGTTATTAAGGAAACATGTGAGATTGGAAAACAAGTACGATGCCAATATAATGCGATGATCACATAATAGGAAATACGGGAATAGCAAGGAACTTGGCCGGAGGATTGACCTCCACCCGCGGTATTGTGTTAAGAAGAAGAAAGCCTTCTCACAACGGCCGAGAAAACCCCCAGAACCTCCCTCCCACCCATACACAGGACCCGCTTCCCAGGTGAGACTGGGCCGGAGCAAAGCACCGTAGCCCAGTTGGGCCGGGTTTTTTCAACCATTCTTTGGAAATTGGGAGAGGCGAGGGAATTTTTTTTAACCTCGGTCTGAAATTTGCTCCCACCGGGAATCGAACTCGAGACCTGAGGAGGTGCCACTGGAGCTCCTAGCCAATTGGTCAGAAGTCCTTCGACAATAACGACCATAACGAGAATGTACGACGCCCATATGTTATTGGGTGGAACATGTTATACCCATATATGTGACAGTAAAGCGAAAGTTAGGAAATAGTACATGGAAGAAAATAAGACGAATTATGATACTGCAGCTCTGTGGTGGAAGTCTGAGATAAGAATGCTAATAAGTATGATTATAATAAGAGTTAGGTAAATTCTTACAGGTGCAGATCATACTTATGCAAATAGAGAAACTGTATAAGTTCACTAATCGACCTAGGCTGTAACAAGTCTTGTTGCTGCCAGTTAATGTGTGAGTGTGACGCGCGAGGAATAAGAATGCTGGAGATAAAACAATGTGTGCGAGAACAGGCTTCCTAGGTGGATTTATGCAACATACCGGAACTTCAGATTAAAACAAGACGTCACAAATTAATGATCTTGAACTGCTACGTGGAATCAGGAAGTGGCCACAACCAAATATGCGTATACGGCTGCCCTAGTTAATTGGATGATCGAACAAACACTGGATCTCCAGGAAGTTTTCTAGCGCTTCATTGCAGTCCTCTCTAAACTCGTGACATTAGGAGATTCGGTTTAACTAAACCATTTGACGAATAGACGTACGTGGCGGTGAAAGATCCAGTTGCAGAGAAAATCATTGTCGCGTAGTACTTGCCTGTTTAACGATCCGCCGTCTGGCTACAGGACAGATCAAGCACCTCAGGGCAATGCGCCCTCTCCTCCACACCTTCCTGTAGTCCCCTCGTGACCTCGCTCGCGGGTGATGCCGGCCCCCTCGTCAACTAATCCTTCACGGTCTGCAACATGGGGATGAGCTGCTGGTGTTCTGGTGAACCAAGTCGCCGGCTACAAGCACCAAATATTTTTCACGAGAGAGAGAGACAGAGAGAATGAGAGAGAGAGAGAGAGAGATGAAAAGAAAAGCCAGATTTTCTTGTAAAATGGCCCAATTAAAACACGAGAGACCCACCGTTCCAGGAGAGATAGGAGTAATTGGCATTTTCCGAATATGAGATATTTTGGGTGTTACAATCTTCTTTATTAGTTCCTTTTTACTCCTTTTTCATTGATGGTGCCCTCCGGTGAAAATGGGTGAAATCTTGGAATAGTGATTTGTTTTTCAACTTTTTACCCATTTTAAACTGTTATGTCACCAACAATTACAACAATTATATACTCGAAGCAATTCATATAGATTCTAAACAGCACCACTATACACACGACCGGGCTGTCCGACTAGCTAGGTCGTCCAACCAATACAGATCAGTTGTTGCAATTGCAGTTGGTCGTACGGTTGGGTCGGACAGCCCCGTCGAACGCACAACATTTTTCATATCTAAAAGGAAAATGCTTCAGAGTATACCCAGTTGTTAGACTTTTGTCTGACCAAGTGTTTTAAACTCTTTGATTGATATGTGAACCACCACCTAAATGATTTTAGCCATTGAATCTTCTGGTTATACAAAAGTCTAATAAATGAGTCTACTCTATAGCAGTGCTCTATCTAAAATGCATCGGCGCTCTGAACAATTGTAACGAGTAGGCCTCTCAAATGTTGCGCCAGTTTTTTTTTCTTGCAACTAAATGTTGCACCTTTAGCAAACACGGGACTAGAAAATGATCCATCACCGATTATTTGCCTGTCAGCATATATTTTTTTTCTTTTGCAGTGTCAGCATATATCTTAGTGGATGCCGCGATCTGACCTCCGGAATGGGCAGTTCTGCACAGCGGCGGATCCAGCGGGGAGGCTCCAGCCCCCCCTACCGGCTGACAGCCCCTTAGAGCCCCCCAAGCCCCTCCTAAATTTTCTGAACAAAAATAGCTTAGAGCAATGAAGTTTGCAAGGGAAGAAGAAGAAAAATAGGAGGAGGAAGAGGGAGGAAGAAGAAAAGCATGGAAGCTCAGCCCCCCCTATGATTTCGTGCTGCGTCCGCCACTGGTTCTACAATCAATAAGAGTATCACCACTAGCTCGGTATTACTTATATCTAAATGTTACTTGTAGACAGTTTCAATTTATTTTTGCTTCACGACATCAGAGACTACGCATCTGTACCTGTCATCTAGCCATTTTTAGATCCTTGGCTAGCATACCATTCGCAAGTTGTTGCAAATTCATTTTGTGTAATACTGACCCATGCCCTACAGAACTGGCCCTTTTTCAAGTATACTCTGTTTGATGGAACATTTTGGAAACCGTTCCTTCATGGTTTATGATAAAGTCAATGGTCAACTGTGCACCGCCAAGCTGCCTTGATCAATGGATCTCCACACATGGTATCCATTAACCAAAGTCAAGTCAAACTCCCCTATGTTATAGCAGTATTTACCAAGCGATGTGTATGATCACACTAGCTTAAAAATCGTTACAAGTTGTAACTTCTCTAGACACGTTTGTTTTTTCTTTGTAAACCTTCCACAAGAGTGAACTACACTATAGCTGATGTAAAGGTACCACTTGTGCATAAATTTAAGGTTTTTTGTGTTAGTTAAAACCAATTTTATATTTAGACTAACAAAATATTTATTGTAAATAATTATTTTAGATACAAATCATTGTCAATCTTTATGAACTTAAAGCTATATACTGACAGTCAAAGTAAAAAAAAGAGAAAGAATTGGTGTCAAAACACCTACAATTTTTTGTATTTGTGGACAAAGGTAGTGGGTATAAATGCTTATGGCCACCTTGCTAGATGTATTATAGGTTCCTGGAAATTTCACAATTGAGATAAAAATCTAAAGCCAATTATTGTTAGCTTTTAGAACGTATTTGCCATAGAGATAAGAACAAGGCACAAGTTGATTGAAGTCATTCACCTCTTCTATTATGCGTCCAGTTAAATACTTTATCCACCTACATGAACCTTGAAGCAAGCCAGACAGAGCGTGTCTAGAAGAGCCTTCTATTTATTCCCTAATTAATCCCCAAGTCGTCTTTTGCAGTCAGCAAGCTTTGGTCTGCTTGGTTGTTAAAGAAAAATATGACTATGTCACGGGCATAGAAGCTAGAAGCCATCTACATCTCCACAACGTTATAAATACCTATACAATTCGTGGCTTGGCACTCAGCCCTTGTTAGACTTGAAGTTGTTGTACACACAATGGCTGGCACTAAGCTTGTCACACTTAGCGTGTTGGTGCTCTTGAGCGTTGGAATAGCCAATGCTGTTAGGGTGGCTAGATATTCCAGTTCTGAAGCACTGGGCCAAGGAGGGGGCAATGGTGGAGGTTATCAGAATGGTGCTGGTTCCGGATTGGGAGGTGGATCCGGAAGCAGTGAGAGTGGTGCTGGAGGAGCCTATGTGAGTGGTGGAAGCAGTGGTGGCGGTGGTGGCTCGTCGCAGTATGGTGGTTCTGGGTTTGGTAGTGGATCTGGCAAGGCATCAGGCTTTTCTCAGGTGAACTATCCGTATAATGGACTTGATGGCTCTACTAGTGCTGGGGGAAACGGTGGTGGCGGTGGCGGTGGGCAAGGTTCAAGCAATCCGGGCTCTGGTGGGTATGGTACCGGTGGTGGCATGGGAACTGGCTCCAGTGAGGCCCATCGTGGAAACCCATTCAAGTCAGCACCACCACATGCAATTGCTGATGCTTCTGGCAATGGTGGGGGTACTGGTGGTGGTCGCAATGGTGGGAGTGGTGGTGGTGATGGCAAGGGATCTGGATACGGTGATGGACACCCATAAAGTGTCATTTAGGATTTCAAGCTCGAGTATCTCATGTCAAGTTGATGTCCACAAGATTTTACTTTTGCCTTTTATGCCTACTAGGAAGGAACTAATAAAGAGCTCCAACAAAATATGGACTCTGTGTTAGTTATCACAGGGTATTATCATCGCATGTACCTCTTGATTTCTAACCGGGCATACATGTTCTAATGTAGCATCCTCTACAGTCTCTTGACCTATATTGGTGCTTTCTGGCAGCAAAAACTGGAACAAAATAGCTAAGTTACAAAAAAAGGGCTACCTAAAGTTCTATTTACATAGTGGAGTAATCCTGTGTTCAGGCATACACGTCGTTGATCTCTACCTCTGCGTAACTCACGAGCACTAGCAGCAGGCTTTTGGGAAGGCTTTGCTGCTGAATTAGCGGGAGTGGCATGAGGCTTCCCGCTAGCAGGAGAAGGTGCTGCCCTACTCGATGATGAGGACGGCGTAGGAGCACGTGCAGTCGGTGTAGTAGTAGAGCGTGGCTGAAATGAAGAAGTCTTCCCTGCAGAAAAATTAGTTTTGGTACTAGCACGTCGTCCCTGCACTTCCCTTTCAGCATGACAAGCAAGATGAAACAAACGGGTTAAGTTAGCGTACTCTTTATAAGCAAGAATGTCCTGAATTTCACGGTTTAGACCACCCAAAAATCTAGACATAGCAAGGTCTTCCTTCTCCTCTATGTTACAACGCAACATGCCCATTTGTAATTCCTGATAATATTCTTCTACACTTTTAGTTCCCTGTCTCAATTGTTGCATTTTATTCATCATGTCACGTGCATAGTAAGAAGGAACAAATCTAACCCGCATGATCCGTTTTAAAGCATCCCAAGTTTGTGGTACGTTCTTAGGATTTTTCTTAGCATATTCAAGCCACCAAACAGATGCAAAATCAGTAAACTCACTAGTAGCAGCCCTAACACGTGCATTTTCAGGAAATTCATGGCATGTAAATTTTTGATCAACAGCAATCTCCCAAGTAATGTAAGCATCAGGATCATATTTACCATCAAAAGGAGGTATTTTAAATTTAATCTTACTAAATGCATCATCACGTACCTCACGTCGGCGGCGGCCTCCCATACCCCGACGATTCTGCTGTAGTCGACGACGATCATTAACTTCTTGCTCGGTGTCGGCAGAGTAGTCGTTCTCATCCCAAATATCGTCCTCAGGGACATCATCCTCTTTACCCGCATGCTGGCTGTCCTCTTGACGATGGTGGTTGTTGTCATTCCCAGCAGCCATGAACTCATCAAAACGCCTCAACAACGCAGCAAGGCTCTTGTCCATACGACCGACGGACGTCTCCAACACCCCAAGCTTGGTGTTGGTGGCAATGTGCGTTTGCTCTAAGTGCCCAATCTTCTCATTCGTCGTCTGCAAATCTGTATCAAGTCCCTCCGTGTGTTGCTTCACCTTCCTCTCAAAGTATGAGATGATGCCGATGGTGCGAGGTGAGTGTTGTTGCTGGTCATCCTCGTCTTCTCCTGAACCTGCCATGGACGACACAACAGAGACAACAGAAAAAAAAAACAAGTGAAGAGGAACAAATCCCTACAGCAACTAAGGTGTAACTAATGTATGGCGCTCACTCTCAACCTGTTATACAAGCTCTTACCGGTTCTTACCTTGCTTAGTAGGACGGGGTCAGCAACCAACAAGTCAAGCACCTGGAAAGGAGTGTATCGGTTGCTGCAGCAACAACACCTAAGAAGTTGTCGTCGTTTATGTGGAGCTGTAGGTGGGCTGAAAAATAATGCACAAGGAAAATACTAGCACCACGTTAGTGTAAAAGCGAGCTGAGTAATTGTTCAACGGTGGTACTGTGCTGGTCCTAGCCTAGACCGTGCTAGAGACGCGAGCCTAGACACAAAGGAAGCCACAAAAACACACACCGAACACAAGAATAAACACGAAGATCAGCCCCTTTTCCTTTTCCTTTCTTTTTCTTTCTTTCTTTTTTTCTCTTCTTTTTCTTTTCTCTGCTTTTTTCTTTCTCTTTTTCTTTTTTTTGGCAAAAAAACTGATTTATGAACAAAGGAGAACAAAAGAGCAATTCACCACACACACACTTTGAGTAGGGTCTCTGAACAGAAAAAGGTCTCTGAAGTAAAACGACAACTGCGACCAACTCCGAATAGATATTGATGTGCGACCAAATCCTCCAGAAACTACACTTAATAAGCTTTCCGTGAAGCACAAGAACACCCAAATCGGAGTTCGTATGTGGTCGTGGTGGCCGTCACAAGTTGGTACTGTTACGCAGTCCAAACTGCGCGTGACAAGAACTCGAAACTCTAAAGGACTAAAACTAAGACCAGCAACTTGACACAAACCGATGCAAGCAAAAACTCAACAAGCCGGTTTATGGGATTACGAAGATTAATCTA
>LAPY01000134.1:78557-88876 GCA_000970635.1 Eragrostis tef | reverse complement strand
TGCTATGTACCCGGGTGGGTTCGGCGCTGATCT
Organism: Eragrostis tef; assembly: GCA_000970635.1. Lineage (NCBI taxonomy): Eukaryota > Viridiplantae > Streptophyta > Magnoliopsida > Poales > Poaceae > Eragrostis > Eragrostis tef. The sequence goes on along the minus strand of LAPY01000134.1, from coordinate 88,843 downwards.
TTCGGTGAGAGGATGGGGGTAACTCGATTGATTGGTAGAGACGACGTTCACGGCCCGACTACAACGCCCAAGGACGCTGCGCCTTAGCAACCGATACACCACCTCCAATGGTTGCCGCGATCTTGTGGAAGCGCGACCTCCAGCCACTAGGGCACTCGTCCTGCAAGCAATCGAAGAACTAGCAAGAACAAGTAAACAAGCACTGAATGCGGGATGGAATTGAAGTCTTAAACAACTGAATTTAACTATGGTGGGGTTCTGAATACAAGAAGACGGGCGGTTTCGCCAACTCGCGCGCTTACAAGGAAGTAGCAATGGCTAACTTTCAACTAAACAAAACCCAACTGTTCTTGGCGGCGGCCAAGGGGTATAACAACGTGGGAGGACGACCACAGGGGTGCTGGGGTCGTGCTCCAACCCTAGGACGCGTCCTTAATGGACTCAACTTGATACATAGCCCATTGGGCCAAAACAGGGTGTCGCAGCACCGGACAGAAAAAGGTATCTCCAGTAAATTGACGATTGCGGCCGTATCCGAGTAGATATGGATGTGATTCCGGATCTGTTTGAAAGTAGACTCAATAAGCTTTCCATGAAGTACCAGAACGCCCCAATCCGAGTTCGGATGTGACCGTGGCGTCCATCACAAGTTGACCCTGTCCTGCAGTCCGAATCCAGCGCGCGCGAATCCCCTCCCCTTCTTATCCTCTCCATCATTCCTAAGCAAAACAAGAGTGCACGTGTCTCCATGGTCTAAATCAGATGGACATGAGCTTAGGAATGAACTCACTTGATAGTTAAGTTGGCGAGCACGAGCACGGGTAAGAGGACCAGCCGGAGTTGGTGTTGGTAGAGGCGTGGGTGTAACGGTAGTAGTGTCTCCCGCTTTTATGCACTTAGCCACCTAAAAATAAATGGAAGATTCTATGAAACAAAGGGCAATAGTACAGGACTTAACGAACAGTAGAGAGTACTTGTAGGTGTATTCGAACTAATATTTGCCGACACTAAAACTGCCACTGCCAGGTGGTTTTTAGACATGGACTTACTTTGTTTTCATGTTACGAATCCAAACATCTGAAATGATCTATAATTAAAGAAATATATGAAAAATAATAACATGGGTGGTAAACTGACATCAACTCAATGGGTTAGTGCCTCAAGTGGTGAGGCATCAAAAAACTCCCTTGTTGGCAGACTAAAATATAATGGCTTTGACGCCGATCGACTTATCATGAATCCAGGCCGTGGGCTGGTTGGGGCTATTCTTTCTCGGGGTAGTTGTAGTAGTCACTAGCATGATCAACTGTGTTCGACCCAAGTATCTGTGCGGCTCTACAAGTTAATGTTGGGGTTTAGGGGTTTTCTTTGACCAGAGAAACTTGAGCTTCTCTATCAAAAGAAAGCCGTGAGGGCTGTCTTATCCTCACCGGTCGAGTTTTATTTATATAATAATAACATGCATGGGTGCATAATGACCACAATGAGAAGCATCTGCACTACAAATAGACAAGGAGAGAACAAAACTGTATATACTACTCGCTAGAGATACCTACACCTTATTTTAGAGGATTGCAATTTATATAGGAGTAATTATTCATTGTTCACATACTGTAAAATTCTGATTTAGGCCTTCGCTACTCTTAACCTAAGAGCCTTATTAGCTCATGAGGAAAATAACGCTCCTGCAATTTGTGGCATGTAATTGTGTAACTATGGAAACCACAGCTTATCAAGGACGATGAAGAGCTGGTGCTGGTAGTGATTATTTGGACAAATGAGCTATCCATTAGATATAAAACTACACAATTCTCCCCGAACCTGATTGAATGCTACCTGTCTAAATGTGTCTACCTTCAAGTAAGGTCTATTCAAAGGTCAGTCTTTAGTCTTATTGTTCAAATGAAATGGAAATTTTGAAATTTATGACCCATCTATGTATACGGCTAGTGCATAAACTGCAGAACCAGGTAGAGTGTAACACTATTTTGTATCTTTTTTTAACAGGGAACGTTGTCCCCGGGAGCCAAAAGTAACTGCATTGCTTTAGCTTTTGTTGTAGTGATTCAGGCCTCTTTTCACGCTTCAAAGCTTCAAATCAAAATAAAGATATGATTATTCTGACCACCTTTTTGTCTTACTGGATGTACCGATCATGACTTTAACCACTGAGTTTTCAGTGAAACTGTGAACTACGCCAAGAGCCCTTGAGCGCCACTCCATAACAGGACTGTCCTAGTTGCATTCACGTGTGTCATGGCATTTAAGCAGAGAAACCATGGCCAAACCCTTGTTGAGAGGGTTCTCGCTACATTGGCCACTGAGGACTCAGCAAGGATGATGGGGCCATATGGAGCCCATGACTACTTACTGTTTTGATTTATTTGAATTATGAAATAGAAAGTTCAACAAAAATGGTTGTATTGTACTATATTTTTGAGTACTCAAAACTTCTCCTTTAGTAAGCAGTGCAGAGTAACATGGATGAAACTTGGAAGCGAAGCACTGACCACGATCGAATCCGATGCGCATGAGCTCTTAATTTCTGACACTGCCATAATAGGCAAAGTCTACTCTCTAGGTCTACTTAAGTGATTGATTAAATTAGTACGGTTAGTTCGTCGACCACTTCTCTTCAGTCAGTTGATATTAATTTAGGGTGTACCTAGAAGATTGATTAGGTCGACACAGAGCATCTAGCTAGCCCTGTACTGCTTGTTTGACTGGAGCATTATATAAACCAAGTCAAGTCTAGTTACCCCGGGATTACTAATGTATATCTGCAAGATCTCGTTCAGTAGCATCTCAAAATAGATAAGAACCAAGTTGATGAGTTTGGAGTAAGCAATGAAAGTCGTCGCGTCTGACCAAGTAAACAGGCTTTGGTATGTTGCGATAGGAAGAAGAAAAAGGCACCACTAGACACTGCGTGCACAAGGTGGATCGCAATCCGCACAAACCTACACTGCATGCAGCTAACAAAGTATAGAACCTCTGCAACCACTGCCCCCACCAGCTGCCGAGCTATATATACGCATGCAGTCCATCACTTAGCATCCATCGTCCCTTCTTAGACTTTGCTAAGCTCCAAATGGCTAGCACTAATAATCTTGTCGCACTTAGCCTTGTCGTCCTCTTGGGCATTGGAGTGTCGGATGCAGTACTGCAGAACCAGGTAGAGTGTAACACTATTTTGTATCTTTTTTTAACAGGGAACGTTGTCCCCGGGAGCCAAAAGTAACTGCATTGCTTTAGCTTTTGTTGTAGTGATTCAGGCCTCTTTTCACGCTTCAAAGCTTCAAATCAAAATAAAGATATGATTATTCTGACCACCTTTTTGTCTTACTGGATGTACCGATCATGACTTTAACCACTGAGTTTTCAGTGAAACTGTGAACTACGCCAAGAGCCCTTGAGCGCCACTCCATAACAGGACTGTCCTAGTTGCATTCACGTGTGTCATGGCATTTAAGCAGAGAAACCATGGCCAAACCCTTGTTGAGAGGGTTCTCGCTACATTGGCCACTGAGGACTCAGCAAGGATGATGGGGCCATATGGAGCCCATGACTACTTACTGTTTTGATTTATTTGAATTATGAAATAGAAAGTTCAACAAAAATGGTTGTATTGTACTATATTTTTGAGTACTCAAAACTTCTCCTTTAGTAAGCAGTGCAGAGTAACATGGATGAAACTTGGAAGCGAAGCACTGACCACGATCGAATCCGATGCGCATGAGCTCTTAATTTCTGACACTGCCATAATAGGCAAAGTCTACTCTCTAGGTCTACTTAAGTGATTGATTAAATTAGTACGGTTAGTTCGTCGACCACTTCTCTTCAGTCAGTTGATATTAATTTAGGGTGTACCTAGAAGATTGATTAGGTCGACACAGAGCATCTAGCTAGCCCTGTACTGCTTGTTTGACTGGAGCATTATATAAACCAAGTCAAGTCTAGTTACCCCGGGATTACTAATGTATATCTGCAAGATCTCGTTCAGTAGCATCTCAAAATAGATAAGAACCAAGTTGATGAGTTTGGAGTAAGCAATGAAAGTCGTCGCGTCTGACCAAGTAAACAGGCTTTGGTATGTTGCGATAGGAAGAAGAAAAAGGCACCACTAGACACTGCGTGCACAAGGTGGATCGCAATCCGCACAAACCTACACTGCATGCAGCTAACAAAGTATAGAACCTCTGCAACCACTGCCCCCACCAGCTGCCGAGCTATATATACGCATGCAGTCCATCACTTAGCATCCATCGTCCCTTCTTAGACTTTGCTAAGCTCCAAATGGCTAGCACTAATAATCTTGTCGCACTTAGCCTTGTCGTCCTCTTGGGCATTGGAGTGTCGGATGCAGTTAGAGTGGCTCGATACTCGAGTTCACAAGGAATTGGTACAGGAGGGGGTGAGGGTGGTGGATCTGTGAATGGCGGTGGTTCGGGAGATGGGCATGGCTACGGAACTGGTGATAGTGGGACTGGAGCTCATGCAACTGCAGGAGGAGGTGGTGGTGGGGGTGGTGTATCACAGAGTGGTGGCTCTGGTTTTGGTGGTGGGTCTGGCATGGGGGTCGGGGCTGGGCGGATGAGCAATGATTCTTCTAGTGGTTATGGCGGTTCTTCCAGTGCCGGAGGAGCTGGTCACGGTGGCGGCGGCGGCCAAGCTGCAGGCGGTCCTGGCTCTACTGGTTATGGCGCTGGTAGTGGCACAGGTTCAGGATATGGTGAGGGAACTCGAAACCCTGGTGATTATTGGGGGCCAGTGCCACGTGTATATGTAAATGCTACAGCCAATGGTAGTGGCAAAGGTGGTGGCCAAAATGGTGGCACTGGTGGTGGTAATGGCGGTGGCTCGGCATACGGGGATGGTTCGGCACATGGGGACGAATCGCCTCCACCTCCATCAACCTAAAAATTACATTCAATCAGTCTCTTGCCTGAGCTCGAATTCCGTTTATTGTAGTAAGAATCCTTTTTCTTATGTTATGTTCACCTTTTGATGTATTAATGAACGAATAAAGAGCTCCACAACTTTAGAGAATGCGACACACTATCGATAGCAAGAAAGAAAAATTTGACACCGCTATCAATTTGTGGCATGTGCATGTGGATGTCTGTGTGGACCGATCGCAATCAAACCAGCCCACTAGCCAACCCCTTACTTTCTTGGGCGCATCTGTGCACCAGCAAAGTAACCAGACGGTCGTAGCCCAACCCACCTCTAAGGTCTAAATACATGGTTGATGGGCTTCTCTTCGAACCGGGCCTTTGGACTAGGAGAAGAGGGCATGGTGGGCCTCCTCTAACACAGTGTTGGATTATCATTTATAATATGATGAGCACATTCTCTCGTGTGTCTTTTCATCTCTTGGTTCTATTAAGTGGGAAAAAGGTCTTCTTCTCAAAAACAAAAAAGTGGGAAAAAAAGGTCTGCAATTAGCCTCGCGATGCAGCCCTACAATTCAGTTTCTTTCACTGTCGACCAGCTGTTCGATCCAGTTTTTGGAGACCTTAACGTCGGATTGGGAAAATCTTGCTATAGGAAAAGTTGTAGGTCATCTCAAGATCTTTCCAACGCATGTTTATGCGCTCGTTTTCGTTGAGTAGGATCCTCTGCTGCTTCCCCGTACCTTCGCTCTCTCTCCGGAGCCAGCACCTACCTCCACCCACCACTGCCATCATTCCTCGCTGCTGTTTTATTTCCAATAGCCATGAGTCAAATTTACCCCTCAAATGGATTCGTGATGCCTAGAAGATCCGATTCCACCCAATCCCCGAGCTCCCCAACAGTCGCCCACGAACTGGACAGAGGAGCACGAACACCTTCCTCTCTTTGCGGCTGTGCCAGATTCTTACCCTACGTGTTGGGCTATAAGCTAGTTATACCAACCCAATGAAGCCAGTTGCCTATGGGTCCTTCACGCAAACCCAAATTAATATGTATTCATTAATTTTTCAGATTTTTGTTTTGCGACCAAACAGCCTGTACCATAAAATCCATATCTCAACCATCTGAACTTTGTTTGACCCCATTCTTGTTCCTAAATTTAACCTCTATCCACTTAGATGATGTGAGACTAAACCGCAGCGTACCCTTCACGTTGATGAGTTTGTCACCTTCTAGGTGCGCCAGACCTGAGACATGCATGACCTTTGTGGTTGAGGGCATGCTCAACGACTTCCTCCATCACTGCGGGGGTAATTTTGCAACTGTCGCTTGGTGGTCTCATTGTTGGCTTTCCGGTAACTTTTTCATTGCTTAACATTTTACATTTTTTTAAATTACACAGTACAATTAAGACACTCACAACGCATGCACTCACCCCTATGAACGCACATACGCGAATCCTCTAGATTGACGAAGTCACCACTGGCGCCTCGCTGTCGACGGCCACCGTTAAATCCTAGAACAGGAGAACTGACTATTTTGTGAGGTTCAACAATTTTGTGGGGTTCAACAAAATAGGTTCAACAATCATTTTGTGCATGAAACAGGTTCATATGATGGAGTTTGTCCCACAAGACGGTCAATGGAATATCATTGGAGTAACAGGAGAACTGACTATGGCGTGTGGTGTAGTCAACCACAAAGTTCTCAAGCAAGGCGATGGCACGAGGACCTATCAACTTGATATGCATCTTTTCCATATATACTCCACTGGACGACGACTTACTAAGGTGCCTAAAGTCGTGCATGATCTATATTAGTGAACCTTTTTGGTTTGCTTATGATTCGTGACTGAAACTCTACAAGCTTTAATACCTTATGCAGGCTAGCTTGACTGGCTGTAACCCCGAAACCTTTGAAGCTTGAGAGGTGTGCGCCATATGTTCGATAGTGTTTCATGAGTTCTGTTTGTTGTCAATCTAAATAAATCCAATTATGTCGGAGTTTCAAGTTGCTTTGAATAAAAGCAGGTGAAACCTTTCATGGAACAAAAAGGTTTCGTGTTCCCAACCGTAGTTGGTACTTGTGTTGGCTGCACAGTACCTTTTACTTGTATCTATCTTTCCTTCTGTATCAGTAATGAAATCGTGGCTGGTTTTTGCTAGGCTATCGCATGTTTGCTATTTGCGTTATCATATATCGTATGATGACCAAATTCTCTCGCTGAAATTGAGCCTATCGTTTGAGATACGGGCAAAGGCATATCAACCTGTGTAATTCATGCGGGTGGAAATGAGGAGATGCTAGCGGGTGAGGATCCCCTGACGTGAACTGCCCTCACTGACCCGTGGGCGCGGCCCCACGAGTCAGTGGGCACGGCACGGGTGCAGTTACTGCAGGGGATCCCTGCCCGATGCTAGCTAGCCAGCAGTGAGAACGAATCATCTATTAGGGCAGTTGGGAGGTAGATAGGATGAAAAGAAATGGATTCCAAAATCTGAAACCAGTTTGAAATCTGTTTGACCACTGTGTTATTTAGAATTATATATGTTAAACGGTTGCAGTTACTGCGGGGGTCCCCTGCCCGATGCTAGCTAGCCAGCAGTGAGAACGAATCATCTATTAGGGCAGTTGGGAGGTAGATAGGATGAAAAGAAATGGATTCCAAAATCTGAAACCAGTTTGAAATCTGTTTGACCACTGTGTTATTTAGAATTATATATGTTAAAATGAGATCTAATGTAAAATTCCTTCCGATTTTAAATACTTCTCTAAAACTGAAAATTAATATTTCTAATGCATTTTTAATAGATCAACATTTTTATTAAAAATAATGATCCAAATTTTTGAAACTGTTTTTATGGCTTTAGAAAATTGTTGAACCTATTTTTCCTAACGTTTGGAGGTAAAATCATGGGCTTCTTTATTAAGCTCATTAACTTGATTAGATCGCCAGACCAATTAGATCGCCAAAGCAAGACTTGATGACCGGATTTGATCATCAAGTATTGCATATGGCCAGAAATAAGATCAATTAGATCATTTCACTAAATTCAAGACAAACCACACTGCAATATCCGAGAGTCCTGCAATTCTGTCACAAATTAACTCACATTATCTGGATCACATAAGAAAGCTGTACTGTGGAATATTTGAAGTTTGGATCAATGCAGCCTTCTTTATTAAGCTCTCTCATTAAAATTACTTTTCAGTCACTAGATCAGCTCACTCCCCCCAGCAGCAAGACAGGTGTGGAATCTATCTGAAGCCAGTAAGGGTAAGATGGGCTTTGGGTCGCCAGTTGCTTGGAGGCTCTGGATCACTCTTGGCTTTGCGATCGAGCCGTACTGCGGGATGGGGAACGGAGGTGGACGAATGTGTGGAACCCCATTATCTCGCATTTCTTAGACTTGCATAGGGCTCAAAAATTCGAGGCGAGACATTAAAGTGAGATGATTAAACGATAGCATGAAATCGAGAACCCGATCTATGTTTCGAGAACTAAGGTTTTGAAACTGGGAACGAACCAACTTAAAACTACAGAAAATGCCGGGACCAGTTTTCCCTAGGTTGAATCCCCAACACGGCTCACGGATGTAAAGAGCTGGGCCACACTAACCGGAACCATGGAAGAAAAATATGTATCTCTAACGGTTCATAAGAACCCGTGTGAAATGGACTGTCCCAATGTCCCGTGCATATGAGCGAATTGTGTGGAAGTGATGATTTTAATTTCTTATTTCATTAGGGAAAATTAAACTTTTGAATAAGGTTCATAAAAAAATAATGTTTTAGTGGGCTACATCTGTTCTAGTGTGGGCTAAAGCTGGGCTGAGTCACACCTGATGGCTCAAATAATGTTCTAGTTGATTAACTGACAAACAGGTTGATCTCAATAACAAACAGGTCATGCTCAAACAAAAAAAAGACCCCCCCCCAAAAAAAAAAAAATTGACATACAGGTAAGTCACCTGCGTCCATCCAGGATCCAGCAAGGACCTCCAGCGAGAGTTCCCGTGCCATGGCGCACCCGTCATATTAGTCAGTACTGGATCCTTGATTACCAGTTTACTCAGTGAACATCGAGGCATCGAGCGAAGTTATCTAGCACCAAGTTCATCGGCCTTCTCGCCCAATCAATTACTCCGGGACCTTATGAAGTTGTGTCACTCAAGTAGGCGAATCAATGACAAGCTGTCTACGATCTGTTGCTCGTTCATGTGTAGGTTACACGGTTACCACTGGTAATTTTTTTGGGGTCGTGTAGGAGAGTGCCCTGCGAACTTCTAGGTCAAACACAACTCAAGTTATTAAAACTACAGTGTCGTTAAGTGGCGCAAGGAAACGCCTGCAGGATGTAGCAAGTTGTTTGTGCTAGATCCAAGGTCGTCTCTTCGATCCCTGAAATTAGCAAGTCAACGCTGTTCCTCTGTGAAATAGTGAATCAGTTTCTCCGAGCGCTGGCAATTGAAGTGCTGGTCGGACGTGCTTTTCTTAGGGCCTATTCAAACCATCAACCCTCATAGAGAAAAAATATTGCACTGGTTTTGAATGGCAAAAGAGTGCAATACCCTCAAATCCATTTTCCCTATAAAAAAATACAGTCAAATCCATTTCCTACTTGATCTGCATCTTTCCTGGGCAATCATTCTATTGTAAACATAAAGTTAACTCAGTTATCTCCAAACAGATAATTAAGCCGTTTATATAGCTGAAACATGTTTAACTCTGTAACTTGTATATATGTATACGAGTTTCATATTATAATCTGTGTCTCCCACCATAAAGATGGCACATTAATTCTGGAAAACAGCGAAAAGACCCTGCACGACTACAGAACAGATGGGAACCTCAAGCTAGTTAGACTTTGGGCTTTGAATATATAGTACATATAGCAAACCGAGGCAACAGCTTGCTAATTCTTTTTTTTTTTGCGAACAAACAGTTTGCTAATTCATTCCAGAAGTGTTAGCATCTCAAGCAACAGCATACCGTGACTTGGTCCAACCTCATGGCACATGGCCACGATTCACAAAACCAATGGGGCACCTCTAAAATATCGTCCCCACGCTGCCATGCACGGCCTCGACTGCGCTATAAATACTCACGCGGCTTCTCGTCCACCTCACCGCATTTCTCGTAGAGCACCAGCAATGGCTACCAGCACAAAGCTCGTAGCTCTTGGCTACGTCCTCCTCCTTAGCATTGGGTTCACCAGTGCAGGGAGGGTAGTGAGGTACAACAGCGCCACTGCTGGGGGCGGAGGCAATGGCGGCGGAGGTGGAGGCGGTGGTGGTTCTTCGGGGAAGGGATCGGGCGGAGGTGGCGGAACTGGCGGTGGCAAGGGGTATGGGGACAGCGGTGGTGTCGACATCTGGGGTAATGGCTGG
>LAPY01000133.1:259478-281735 GCA_000970635.1 Eragrostis tef | reverse complement strand
AAGGCCCGCCCTGGGCGCTCCGGCCACCATAGCCACCTCATCCGCCTCCGCGGCGGCCTCTGCTTCCTCCACTGTTGCATCCTCTGCCTACGCGGCCGCCTCCGACCTCGCCCTTGTCGCCAAGGTGACTTCCTCTCGCCCCATTCCACTCGCTTCGATCTAGACATAATAATTTCGTAAAACTCAATCCTTTTCTATTCGTAGGATGATTTGGAATGGGCAAAGAAGGAGTTTTCCGCTCATGAGCAGATGGTGTTTGGAAAGATCAAAGGTGCCGCTTCTTTGTAGTTTACCTCGCAGCGATCAGATGCTTTCGGATCTCAATTTAATGGATTGTAGATGCTGTTCGTCCTTATTGGTGAGGTTGTGCTTCTCTTTTGATTTTTCTCGAGGAATCAATGTTTGTCGCTGGTTGCAGAGGGTGTTGTCATGGCGATAACGCATCCAGGCATCGCTGCAGGCTCCGCAACCCTGGCAGGGATTGTTCTGTTCAAAAGTAATATTGCTTCCTTGCAGCTCATTTGTTTTGTGGTGCTATATTGAATTAGTTTCAGCAGTTTACATTAGATCTTCATCGCTTCTTGTGTTATGCACAAAGTTATTTGCTATTTGCTCCCTCGTAAAAGAAGTGCTATTGGTTGAATAACGTAACAGTCATAAATACAGCATGCTAAACTACACTATCTTCTGTACATTAAATTAATACAAAATCCAGAATCTTTTCCCCTTTTAAGTTCCTGTTAATTGAAATGTCCCCAAGGCCTCAATGAATCAAATAGTTTTGTCTGCTTATGATATGATTTACCATCTTTTCTTCTGGTTTAAACAATGTGAACACATTATTCGTGTTTTGGCGGAACTTATTAAAGCCGTTTTTCCTATTGTGCATCTTGTACTTAGCTCCCTAGCATTTTAATCATGGTACAAAATTCTGTGGTTGTTAACTTGTTGATTCACTGGAAGTTGGTTCCATGATTATTAAAAAACTCAAAAACTGGCGCTTCTATACTATTGTATTTAATATAAATGACCTATTGCAGGGCCGAGGAGCTACCTGATCCAACGAGTAAGGCGTATGTTTGTTAGCAAGGAGGTAAGAACTAAATGTCAGTTTGATTAGCACTGATTCTTGTAAGTTCTTGAAAGCTTCATACTCTCTAAAGTTGCATTCACCATCTTGCTTAGAAGTTGTCATTTCCTTACTAGGTGACTAACTATACATTTATAAAACCACATGCCCTGTGATTTACATTCAACATTCTAATGCCCTTGCTGCAGAAGCCAAACTTGTCTGGCATGCTCTTGAGTTGAAATTTGAAAAAGCTTACATAAAGTGGACAAGGAAATTGAGTTTGTGCTAACATAAGTTTCCACACTGCAGACCCTACTTTCGGGCATACAAGCTGAAGTGAATCACATGCGGCAAACTGTCAATCTTGTTTCCAATGAAAGTCAAAAATTGATGGTAAATTTGCTTATTTCAAGAGAATTGAGCCATGTTTTTGACTTATCTACTTTACTTCTTACAATATTCATGGCTCATTTATTGGACATGGAATCCAGGATAGAGCAGCTACTGCAGAAAAAAGATTTCAAAAAGGATGGAATACACTCAGGCATCTCTCTCTCACACACATACATATTTGATTTTATGCTACTCTAATATAACATACAAATATGGTTCTTCTTTCTCAGGGAGGAAGGCCGCGCAATTCAACATGAGTTGAGCCAGATTAGTGATATCGAAAGACAAGCAACCGGTATGTAAGGTTCCCTTGAGATCATTGCTTTGTTTGGTGACGTTTGGCCTTTGATATCTCATATTTATTTTTGCATGTGATGAATTGTGGCTTATCAGGTCTCAAGGGCATTCTGGATCAGCTTCCCAGAGCACATGCATCTGAATTTCGATCAGAGGTTTGTGTCCCTACCTTTATGGCTGTCTCTTTGAGCACGGTGATGGTCGTTGGTATTGAATATTGATCAGAGATTCTTAACAGCCGATTAAGATTCTTGTAAATGACATTTTTGTGTCGGCTATTGAGATCCTTATTTCCATCTAGGTTTCATCGAGCTTACCCCAACTTGCTCTGGGACTGAAAGGCTTTATTGTTGTTGTTTGTAAATGTTTGTGTCAGTCAAATCTTTGTTCTTGTGGATAAATTGAAGCCTCATTTTCTTTGCAGTTCTGTTAGTTGCTCATGGCGTGGATATTAACTGCTCAAGAATGAATTTCCAGATATCGTAGCCCTATAAGTTGCATTTCATATCTAACTACTCATTTGGGATTTGGTTCAGGGAAAAAATGTACATGCCAATTTGAGTTTTAGTCTATTCTGTAACCAAAACTCATAGCAGATGTTATTTCTTTGGTTTCAGATTTCTGGCCTAGCTTCTCAGGTTAAGAAGGAGAAGCGAGTGCTTAACACGGCCCTCTCGAGGATTGTGAATTACGGTGTCCCTATCTGACCGCCTCTCCAGTTCATGCTGAGGAACCATTTTTCATAACCTTTTGTGAAGGAAGAGAGTGTTGAATGTTGTACTGCCTATTTCGTTTTGGAAGGAAAGGGAACAATAATTTTTGTCACTGGCAGGCCTGTGTTTGTCTGCTCGATGATGCATTGACGTCATAGTAAAATATGTTCTCTGCCATTTTATTGGCGTATGTATTTCTCTACATCATGAGATATCCGGTCGATTATTTGAGCTCACAGAAAACGTTAGTCCTTGCATGCTATGTAATGTTGCTTCGTCGTGATGTGAATTTGGATTATTACATGCAACAAACGTGCTGCTGATACGTATCACTGCTGAATCAACAAGTGCTGTCTCGGTTAAACCGCAGTCCCTGCATTTCAAAAAAAAAAAAAAAAAAGATACCGCAGTCCCTGAGTTATTTCTAGTTACATGGACAAAGTGAATTCTGCATTTTGATTCAGTCGTTCCACAAAATTGCGCATTCTCGTCACTCTTGAGCATTTTTTTTTATTTTATTTTTTTGATGGGAGAGCATATTGGTTGCCTACAGTAGATCATTTGTTGTTGGGCCAGGATCGAGCCTGCCATTGAAATTCCCATTTGGCCCTTCGCCCTCTTCTTCTTCCCTCCCGGCGATTCCGCCCGCGCCCAAAACCTAGCCCTGTCCATCTGTCCGATCGCCGAGAGATGCCGCGCGACCGCGACGAGCCCGCCGCGGTGCGCGTCTACACCGTCTGCGATGAGTCCAAGTACGGTTGCCAACCATCCCTAAACCCTTCTCAGTCCTCCTCCTCCGCTGCGTATTACTCTCGCTGCTGGTTGTATGCGCAGGTACCTGGTCGTGCGCAACGTGCCGTCGCTCGGATGCGGCGACGAGCTCGCCCATCTCTTCGGGACCTACGGCCCAGTGGAGGAGTCAGTGGTCATCTCTTCTCCTTCCTTCCTTTCGTTCTACTATGGAAATTCCGGGATTGGGTTGGTTGACAACATTTCCCCCGTTTGATTCAGGTGTAAGCCCATGGATGCCGAGGATTGCGAACCCTACACCGATGTTTTCTTCATCAAATTCTCACAGGTCAGCAACGCCAGGTGATTATTAACACACCTGCATCTCTGCCTCGTGGAATTTTTCGCTCCTGTACCGCCCGATATATTAGTGCCTATTTGTTAAACTCTAAGATTATTATTAGGCGAATTTGTCTCTAATTTCGGTGATGATGTACCGACTTCGACTGTTGTACCTTATAAGTAAACTTAAGGAGACTGTGTCCTGTTGGCCTATCTATGTTTTGTCTTGTTAAGCCTCTAGCAGATTGGTTGCCATTCTAGCATCGTTTCTTGCTGTGAAATCTTGAATCAGCAGAATTCTTATAAATTGCAGTTCTGGTGTTTTGATGCTGCAGGTTTGCAAAGAGGAAACTTGATGAGTCTGTATTTCTAGGCAACAGACTGCAGGTGTCATACGCCCCTCATTTTGAGAGTCTTTTGGATACCCAGGAAAAACTGGAAGTTAGGAGAAAGGAAGTCCTTGGCAGAATAAGATGTATGTGTGCTTCCAGTGATCCTTTTTTGTCTTCACGGCTCCACATTTATTTTTATGAAAACAACCCTTAACCACCACTTTATAGCATTATGCGCGTCACTAATTTATTTACCCTGGCACTTGGATTGAGATATTTGCTTGTGTTTTCAGCATCTGCTGGAAGGCCTGAAGGGACAATTCAGTATCCTATAGCTCAGGGATCATCTAGTGGGAATTCAAACCGTCAGATGAACTCCAATAAGAGGTTATTTCAGATGCTTGTAGCACCCCGGATTTTTTAAGATAACAGTTTCCCGAAATTGTGGAGGTTATAAATGGTGCATTTTTTTTTTTGGTTTTGTTGCAATACACTTGACCAGTAATATTATTGATGTTGTGAAACTACAGTGCTAGGCTAAAACCTTCCAATCTGACTGTTCTCTGAGAGAAGTGTAAAAACATCAGTTTGACTGTCCTAAGGTTCCTTTCGCTTATTCAGGGAATTTGTGAAGACAATTCAAGCTTCTCACATCGACGATCCTCGTTTCAGTCACGTTCCTTCTAATAAGGTATGTTGTAAAATGAAGTTGATCTGATTAGCCAGAAACAATTGTTTGAGAAATTTGGGCATATTTGAAGGATACTGTATAATACTAATGTATCCACTTTGATTAACTAAGGTATGTATTACTAGGAAACACAAACATCTTTGACGTAGCTCACTTGGGCAAAGCCGGCAAGCACAAACCTGTAACTTATGTTCAAATCCTGCTATGGAAATGTGCTTTTGTGCTAGTTTTCTCCTTTTCCTTTTTTGGCTCATAGATTCCTTTCCTCAAGTTGAATGCTACTTTGCCAATATGTGGAGATAAATATTTTTGTTTTAATTTGTAGGATTATTTTCCATCTGTGTCAATGAACGCAACTGTAAATATAGTCCGGGAGAAGCTTGATAAGGTAAGACTATCCTTGCTGTTGTGGCCTATCGTTTGACGCACACAGATTATGCCGATGAGCTAAAAGTTTCTTTGTTCAACTATACCAGATACAGTCTAGTGGTGATAATTCCAATGCTGCTGCTGCTGCACCTAAGAAGCCGAGGGTAGATAGCCGCAGGCGAATTTGATAATGCTGGGTACTGCAGAGAATGCTTTAGAAGTGTGGGTTGATTATTTACTCTCTCATTTAGCTGGAAGTTTAGTGATATATACGTTTGGGGATCCCCTTTGTATTTGGGTTTGGTGTGTTGTCTCTAACTCAGTTAGTTGTAATGATCTTCCCTTTTCCAGCTGTAACATTAAATTTATATGACAAGTGATTTCATGAAATATTCACTGTTGTTGAAATCAATTGAGTCAGAATTTTCAAACATGTATCGGTAAATTGGCATCCCTATTGATGGTTACAGTCTCTGGGTCATGCTTGGTGCTTACGGTGAATACATATGCCTGTGGTGATTAAGGGTGTTTTTTTTTCAACTTTTTGTGGCAGTTGTTTGGCTTTTATTTCCACAGTGTCCGCTACAGTTTTTAGCGTGTGAGCCCGCCTATCATAATAAACTTCGCTAAAGGTGCAATGAGCAAATTCTTTTCCGCATTTTAGGCAATATTGGCAGTGTTGATGTGGGCCCTAAATCTGCCGATTACCATAGGTCGAAATTTAAAAATACTTGGTTTGGGTGTCCTGAAAGGAGAACATATGTTGTGCTGCCCCGCCCACCTCACCTCGCCTGAGCATGCTGTCCTGTCCGAATAAGGCACTCAAGTCATCAACACGTGTGAAAGTGCAGAAACCAGGTGAGGTCCACCGTCTGGTTCAAGTTGAACCACGCGCACGTCACCACAAAACCTTCCATGTTCGCAAGGAATAAATTATAAAATAAACCCTCGTTTTTTTCTAATTAGTAAGAAACATCAATCAACAAAACGAAAAGAAAATTGAAAAACTAGCGGAACGAACGAAACAGGTGAGGAACATCTGGGAAGCATAACTGCTGCGTAACCACGAGAGAAGAGAAGAGAAGAGAAGAGAAGAGAAGAGAGGGAGACGGAAGGAAGGAGCCGCCGCCCCCCCCCCCCCCCCCCCCCCCCCCCCCCCCCGCCGGTAAGCCTCCTCCCCCATTTTCACCACAGAACCAACCAAACAACCCTAGATCCACCCCCTGCTGGGATCCGCCGATCGAGATCTCTTCTCGATCCAATTCCGCATGGCCACCTCCTCCTCCTTCGCCCCCGACGACCAGACCGACGCCGACTTCTTCGACAAGCTCGTCGACGACGATGACGACACCAACCACTCCACCGCCCCTGTTCCCGCCAACAACGACCAACCGCCCGAGGCCTTGGCTCCTGACCCACCGGCGCCGGTTCCCGCCTCGGAGGGTGGGTCGCCGGCCTCGGCCAAGGGCGCCGGCGTCCACACCGCCGTCAAGCAGGTGCAGTGGGCCTCCTTTGGAGGCGATGCCGACGATGGGCCTGATCCTTTTGCCGATCTCGCCGGCGAGGATGGCTTTTTGGGAACCAACACCCAGGATACCTCCGCGGCAGGTACGTCTGGAGCTTCAGATCATGGAATCTATACTGCAAATCAGAGCTTGGCCGCTGAGGTGACGGATCAGGATTTCTTCGGGGGCAGTCCCAACCACAGTGCTGATGCTCAAAGCAGCAGCGGTGCTGTTGAGCAAAGCACCAGTGGTTCCACAGATCTCAAGTATCTCGAGACCATGTACCCAGGATGGAAGTACGATGAATCCACACAGCAATGGTACCAGGTTGACAGTTTTGACGCGACCCAGGTGGACAATAGCACTCAGAATGTTCAACAGCAGCCGCATGATGCTTCATACCTGCAGAATTCAGCCCATGCAGCGCTTGAGACAATTGCTGAGGAGGCCACTACCACAGGCAATGTCTCAAGTTGGGGGCAGGGTGGCGCCACCGAGTACCCACCCAACATGCTCTTCTATGCAGAGTACCCCGGTTGGTATTTCGACACCAACACCCAGCAGTGGCACTCGCTTGACTCGTACCAGCAGCAGGCAGGGACAGCCAGTGCAGTCCAGAATGCCACAAACCACAGTGTACCTGCAGAATCTGGCGGGATGGATTACAATGTCAGCCAAACTGAGGATGCTGCTGCGCACAATCAGGTAGCCCAACATAACTCCTTCACGAATAGTTACACTCATCAGACTCAGAGCCAATGGCAGGCGGATGCATTTGCTAACACTATGCAGCCTGAGAGCATTACAGAAAGTAGCCTCACAAGTAGTTCCTATGGTTTTGATCAGCAAGCAAATGCTGAGAGTGCCAGTTCCTCTGCAAGCCACCAGCCTGGTTTTAACACTGTCGATACTGCTCCAGACCACTATAAGGGCTTAGAATCGTCAAGCCTACAGAGTGGTTACAGCTCAACAGACAGTCAACAATCCAGTTACAACGCCTTTCAACTTTCCACTGGTTTTCAGGCTGGTTACAAAGGATTTGAACCTGCCACAGCCCACCAGACCAGCCACAAGGTGTTTGAACAATCCACAAGTAACCAAGGAGGTTACAAGACATTTCAGCCTTCCCTGGGTAACCAGAGTGATTACATGGCATTTGAACCTTCCACGGGTCACAATGGTGGTTACAAGGGGTTCATGCCTTCCACGGGTTCCCATGCTGGTTACAAGGGATCTGAAACTTCCACATTTCACCAGGATGGTTACAAGGGATTTGAACCTTCTACGGGCCACAACACCAGTTTCAATGCATTTGAACCTTCTTCAGTTCAACAGGCTGGTTACATGGGATCCCAACCCTCTTCAGGCCACCCGTCTAATTACACAGGATTTGATATGTCTGCAAACCGGGTTTACGGTGATGCCAATGGCTTGGTGAATGGACATGGCTTTGTCTCGACGGAGAGCATGTACCATGGCCAGAAACAGGCAAATGCATATCAACAAGGGCACATGTCAAACAGCTATTTGGGTACCGAGAACTCCATGAACTTCACACAGCAACAGTTTCTTGGTGCTAATGCTTCACACATGCAATTTGGTCGCTCCCCTCATGAAGGGAGGTCATCGGCTGGACGGCCACCACATGCCCTTGTTTCTTTTGGCTTTGGAGGGAAACTTGTAGTTATGAAAGAAAGCAGCTCAATGGCCGCAAACTTTAACAGTGGAAATCAGGTATCCTAATAGTTTCACGTGTCAAACATCATCTGTACCAAAGCAACATCATATATTTGAAATGACTTATCCTTTCCTCTCTTTTTTTTTTGGCAATTTAAGGGGAATTCTAGTAGCACAGTGTCAGTTCTTAATTTATCAGAGCTTGTTGATAAAGTTGATCCGGCAAGCAGCTCTATTAGCAGTGTCCTTGGATACTTCCACACCTTATGCCATCAAGCTGTTCCTGGTCCTCTGGTCGGTGGAAGTGCCGCATCAAAGGATGTGAATAAGTGGCTTGATGAAATGATTGCATTGTATGAATCTTCTGCTGGCGATTTCCAGAGAGGTGATCCACGTAAGTTGCTTATTTCGTTGCTGAAGATACTGTGTCAGCACTACGGGAAACTACGATCACCTTTCGGGTCTGATCCTCAGGAGGTACTTTCTCTCGTGCTTTTATAGTTACCAAGTATGTGTGACCGTTTTATTCCTGGCATGTTTTCCTTTTCTAACACTATCGATTAAAATTACTTACGCTAGATGGATTAAACATTGCTGTTATAGTTGCCAAGTATGTGTGTCTGTTTCATTTCTGGCCTATTTTCCTTTTTCTAACACTGTCGATTAAAATTACTTACACCAGATGGATTAAACATTGTGTTAAGATAATATGGGCATAGAAAATTAGCACGAACCTGAAGTTGCCATTTGTGGTGGAAACCAAAATTCCAAAATCAAATATGCAACTGAACCTACTGATCAGCTTATATATTTATATGGTCTGGAATTTGCTCACATACAGTATTTCAGTCCTGCAAAATTATGAATGCCTAAATTGTACTCCCTGTGATTGTTTTTCACTCGCGTATTTCATCTGGGTACAAAGACCAAGGAAGAAACCGTCTGAGTAAATCGTCTGGAGTAAGGCGTTTGGATTAAACAGTTTCATTAACTCGCACGGGCCCGCACGTTTCAGCTGCATGGCTGCATGCCGCCGACGTTTGTGCTGGAACGAATTTCACCGCTAATGGCGCTTGGCCTTTCATTTGTTTCCCGTTCCCGAAACGTCCGTGCATGCACATCCACTTAATTAGCACTCCACCCCATGTCCGCGCCAGCAGCCAACTGAAATACGCGACTGTTTTGAAGAGAAAATTCCCAGGCAAATGCGTGAGTGAAAAACAATCGGAGAGAGTATTTGATTAGCGTTATCATAGAAAACCTTGCTTGTTTTCATTTGTTTCAACGGTTGACTACTTTGAATTCAATTGTTTATTGTTAGCTCATCAGGGGTGAAGTTAACTATTTATTTTACCTTCGTAGTTCGTACCTAACGTGTTATGGATTCTTAATAACAGGAGTCAAATGGTCCAGAAATGGCAGTAACTAAGCTATTTTCATCTTGTAAGAAAAGTAAGGTTCATATGGGGGATTATGGATCCATTGTGCACTGTGTGAAAAATATTCCCTCGGAAAGTCAGATGCAGGTAATTCTTATTCATATTCAAATTGGCTTCTTATTTTAGCTACATCTTGCTTGAGACAACTATGTGGTTTTAGGCTGTTGCACAAGAGGTCCAAAATCTTCTTGTCTCTGGGAGAAGAAAGGAAGCCCTTCAGTGTGCCCAGGGAGGTCAACTTTGGGGACCTGCAATCATACTGGCTTTACAACTTGGTGATCAGGTTTGTTTGACTTAATATAAGCCACCTTTTGTTGTAATCTAGCTCGTTGCTTTGATTTCCTTGTCACGTTTTATCCATGTTAGTTTCATTGTTTTACCCTTACTGGTGGTATGTTACTGGTGGTGCAGTTTTATGTGGATACAGTGAAGAAAATGGCTCACTCCCATTTTGTGTCTGGGTCACCTCTGCGAACATTGTGTCTTCTCATTGCTGGACAACCTGCCGATGTCTTTAATGCAGAGAACAACATCAGCAGCGACTATGCTTCACTTGGTGCATCCCATCAATCTATGGAGGTACATGCAAAGTTAATGATCCCTTAGTGAGCAGATGCATTATTATTTCATTGCTTGTCTCGTATGTGCGCTATTATCTTGCTCAATGCAGTGTCATGACTTTGGGGGTGATTCCTATTGATAGTAGCTTGTCTTTTTCGATCTACTTTGTGTCGGAGTTCACAATTTTTTGTCTTTGTGAGACAGCCTGGTCCTAATGGCATGCTGGATGATTGGGAGGAGAATTTAGCTATTATAACTGCAAATAGGACAAAAGGCGATGATCTAGTAATTACCCATCTTGGTGATTGCCTCTGGAAAGAGAAATACGAGGTTTGTTTGATGTGCATTTGTAGCTTAAACTTTTTTGGGCGTGTGATTAAGTGTCTCACACACTGTCTGATGCAGGTTGCAGCCGCTCATTCTTGCTACTTGGTTGCTGAACTAAATATCGACTCATACTCTGAAAGTGCAAGGTTATGCCTCATTGGTGCAGACCACTTGAAATGTCCTCGAACATTTGTCAGCCCTGAAGCCATACAGGTTTTTAACACAATTTTGACAATTTACATGAATGCATAGGCAGAATTGTGCATCTCACACATTGCCTGACGCAGGTTGCAGCCGCTCATTCTTGCTACTTGGTTGCTGAACTAAATATCGACTCATACTCTGAAAGTGCAAGGTTATGCCTCATTGGTGCAGACCACTTGAAATGTCCTCGAACATTTGTCAGCCCTGAAGCCATACAGGTTTTTAACACAATTTTGACAATTTACATGAATGCATAGGCAGAATTGTGCATATTCATTTCTTGGTTTATTTTCCATCGTTGTTATCTGTCTGTACTAATATCTTTTAATTGCAACAACAGAGGACTGAGGTTTATGAATATGCGAAGGTGCTTGGTAATTCTCAGTATATCTTGCTACCATTCCAGCCATATAAACTGATATATGCATACATGCTTGCGGAAGTGGGAAGAATTTCTGATTCTTTGAGGTAGGTGGTTGGCTTGTTCATAACAAGTGTATGACTCATCGCGTTCCCAAGGCTCTATACTTGAACATCATGACCCAATTGAATATTAACTTTTTCAGGTATTGCCAAGCATCAATGAAGGTGCTGAAAGCCTCTGGCCGTGCCCCTGAACTGGAGACATGGAAACAATTATTTTCTTCTCTGGAGGAGAGGATACGTGCTCACCAGCAGGTATGGCCATACTGTTCTCCTTTTTTTAGGCACTGCTTCTGATATTCTTTCTTTTCCTTGGTTCATTTATCATTAACCCACATATATATGTTTTCTTTCTATAGGGTGGGTATGGCACAAATCTTGCACCAACAAAACTCGTAGAAAAGATTTTCACCTCGCTTGATAAATCTATATCGCGCATGATGGGTACACCAGCTGCACAACTTCCACCATTGCCACAGGGCTCTGTTAGTGATAAAGATAGCTACGCTGCACCTGCAGCTGCAAAATTTGGAAACAGTCAATCAGTAATGGCCATGTCATCGTTGATGCCATCCTCATCAATGCAGTCTATGAGTGAGATAGCAGATAATAGTAGTGGTGGAAATGGCAGGAAAATTGCACACAACAGAAGTGTTTCTGAGCCGGACTTTGGCAGAACTCCCAAACAGGTACTGGCATCTTAAGAGTAAGAGAAACTTAAAGAAGAATTAGTTTCTGGCAAGTTAACAATTAGTTTGAAAGATTCCATTTCCATCTCCTCAGTCTGTTTTCAAATTTTTAACAGGGTACCGGATCAGATGGCACTCAGAGCAATGCGTCAGGAACAGGTAGTTCTCGACTTGGTTGGTTAGGTTCCACGCTGCAGAAGACAATGGGATTGGTATCAAAATCCCACCGCCAGGTATCATCTACCAACCACTGAGTTATGAAGCTGGAGTAGCTTTGTTCAGATTTTTCTCTTGTACATGTACGCTAACCAAAGATCATATTTCTATTATTAAGGCAAAATTAGGGGATCAGAACAAGTTTTACTATGATGAAAAGCTGAAGCGGTGGGTGGAAGAAGGAGCTGCCATTCCTGCAGAGGAGCCTCCTCTCCCCCCACCTCCAACAAAATCATCTCTCCAGAATGGTTTGCCAGACCATAAGTTGAATGGCCCCATGAGTGGAAGCCATGCTCCCAATGGAGTCACAGAATGGAAGTCACCAAATTCTTCAGAGCATGGTTTGGGGATGCCGCCAATTCCACCCAGCCAGAACCAGTTTTCTGCTCGTGGGCGAATGGGCGTCCGGTCCAGGTAAGTGAACTGTATTGTTGTTTGCTTTCGATTCTTTATATTGCTATATAAAATATTAACAGGAGAGCTGATGGTTCTTCTGTTTTTCATACAAGATACGTGGACACATTTAACAAGACTGGTGCATCAGGAGCAATGCCATCATATAACAAACCGGCTGCTCCTTCTGTAGCACCACCTGCTGGTGCCAAGTTCTTTATGCCAACTGTAGCAGCTGCTTCTGCTGATCAGATGCCTCACCAAGCGGCAGAGATACATAGTGAAACTGTCCATCATGATGCGCGTTCAGCCTCACCTCCAGCCGAGACATCATTTTCTTCACCCCTGCCGTCGACACAATTTTTGGCACCAATGTCGTCAACAATTCATCGGCATCCGAGTATGGACAACATCTCCACTCCGTACCAGGGTTCAGGGGTGTCAGCAGGAAGTAACAGCAGCTCATTTTCAAGATCACGCGCAGCATCATGGAGTGGAACATACTCGGAGCAGTTTAGTGCTATTGCGAGCACTAGATCCCCTGATGGGCAGGCCATGCCGTCGCCACTCATGCCTGGCATGCCCTCCCATAGTCGTTCCAACAGCAACTCATCTGTGCAGTTCAATGGATTGACAGAGGATCTCCATGAGGTGGAGCTCTGACATGACCATATCAAGTGATGGTTGTTAATCCACACGATCACTGCAAGCCTTGATTATTCCAGAAACCCCAACCGGGTGAAACAGAGTACGCTTACACAGTGGATGTGGGGGGTGCCGCAACCGGTATAGACTTGTGCGATGCTGCATGAGATTCTGCATTCCACACCTAACTGAGATGAATTGGACCTGTAGCACAGTGCTGGGTCTTTGAATATTTTGTAGCTATATGTTGTTTTAGAGAAAAGAAGGGAAAAAGTCGGGTGTCTCTTGTTTACATATGAGAAAAGCAGCATGTGGATGCCACTGTACAGATAATGTGCTCCATCCCAAGTTATTGAAGCACAAACAGAAAGAGACACCCCACTCCATTTTGTATTTTTTTTTTCTGGTTCTTGGAGAAGGATAGAAGAGATGTGTTTAGTGTAAGAAATGGTGGCTACGTAGAGTGTTGTTGTTATACTTGTGTACTGTCCCATGCCATATATTGTTGCTGTTATTCACTTATTCTTTGGAGATGAATCAATTCTTTTCATGTCAAACAAGAGATGCATGGAACATGGTAATGTGATGCTGGACCTGAGCTTGCTTTCCCCCCTTGTGTGTGGATCTTGGCTGACGACATTGTGCATTGTTTTTTCAAAAAATAAAAATAAAAATTGACAAGTGTGAGGCCGTGCGTGTTGAGGTCTTGATTTGTAAATGCGCGCCGTCATGTGCGGGTGTGTGGCTTGTTTGATGTGCTATAAATTAGCTTAGGTTGGGCGCAGGGAATGTGTTGATAAAACTGAACACTCTGGATAGATATAGGGGGATTTAGTGTTTTTACCCCTGGTTAGGAAGCCAATGGTGAAATTGCAAGGAAATCAAAAGAAAGAAAAAGAGAATGCTGATTAGATTCGTTTGCTTTCGAAATGGTTGTTGTGTGGATCATCACGGTTGGCTGTTGGGAATATTTTTGGAAGTAGTATAGAGATAGATAGACAGAAAAACAAGTAGGGGTGATGTGGCCAAGTCGTAGTAGACATCCTTCCCTGGAGGCCCCAAGGGGCAGGACGACGCGACGGCGGCTTTCCTTCCTCCTATACTAGAGAGGAGAGACACAACCAACCAACCTATCACACCCATCTCCATCTCCCACCCCACCGATCTCCTCCTCCTCTTTCGCCGCCGCCGCCTCCTCTTCCTCCTCTCTCCCAGAGGGAGGAAGCCCAAACCCTAGACCATTGCCCGATCGCCATGTCCGCCGCTCAACTTCTACGCCACTCCCGCAAGGTTCGCTCCTCTCTCTCTCCCACGCCCCCCTCTGTTTCTGTGCTCGTCCAAAAGTATTGGAAATCCCTTCCACGCGGGCTACCGATCTGCTCGATCCGCCTTGTCGTGGGTAATCGCGCTGCTGCGTTGACCCTGCGTCTTGTAATTGTTGGGGTTGGTGGATTAGGCAACGATTTCCAGATTGTTTTTCCCTTTTACCCGTATGCTGCGAGTCGCTCCTGGATGTGGATTAGCGTGACATATATAATTCTCTGTGCGGTGCGGCAAGTTCGTCCTGTCCTAGTGGTGCATGTTTCTGGGGTGGTGGAATGTTCCTCCCCTATGTTATTCTGCCATGACAAGTCGGATGTTCATTAACTGGGGATTTATTTTGTCTGTTCGAATTTGAAAGCTCATTGTGCTGAGCAGGGATTGATTTCGTGTTCTACAAGCACAGTTGTAGGAATGTGCGGTACTGATTTAAGTTTACTTTCTGAATTACTTGCAAAGAGAAAATATGTCACATTCAGTTCATGGTCTGCCATGCGCTCCATTTAGATTGTTTTAGACCTCATTGCAATTGAACACAATCTGGGTGGGTAGATCAGATTGACCTCTTCTGTAAAAACTAAATTGAGTCATGCAACACACCACTACCGTTCTTACCACTACTGCCCTCCCCTTGTTATACAGCTGCGGAATTTGCAGAATGCTATAGATTGTGACCGTGCTACTCTTGTTCGGCACTTTTCTAGTGCTTCTGGCTCCTTTGGTGTCAAGGAAAATGGTATGTAACATCTTTCTGACCTTTCTTTGCATTTCTCATTTTATATGATACACTCGTACATATTTCTTATATATCAAACTTCTCGAGTTGCATATTTTGAGTGCTCTTTCTGGCCACCCAGTATGCTGTAAGCCTGTAACTACTTTGCTGCTCAAAATTATACACAATGCAGTTACACGATTGCCCTGTTATTGTTTCACATTGTTAGTTCCAATTAAATATAATTGTATGGCTTGGACCCTCTAGAATTCACTATCTATGCTCTTTTGCTCTCTGCCTTGAGTCTAAATTAATATGAAATATTTATTTACTAATGGTATGCACTGTATCTCTTTGTTTATTGTAGTAGCTATAGCTCTGGTAGGGAGAAAAAAAAATCATTGGTTGATACCTCTTAGGCTCTTACATTTGTGCCAATGATGCAGTGGAGAAAGTACAACCTGATGTGGCACGCCACCTCTTTTTATGTCAAACAAGCTTCGATTGTTTTTGTACCCGTACCAAGCATGTTTCGGTTTGCTTGTTTGAGTGGTTGGCCGCTGCATTTACTACTGTGTTAATTTCTGACTTGTCATCTACTTTCTTAGGGACCCCTGTTTTTGGGAGTTGCTGTTCTGATTCCTGTGAGACTTTGTACGGGAGCAAAAAATGGCTTTATTTAATGCTTCTTATCGCTAATTAAAACGTGATGCTTGTGATTTCCCTAGGTGTTGAAAAAAGAACTGGCGGTACCAATTTTTGCCAACACGGCCAGCCTGCGAAAGAACTCGAGACATTCAAGGTTACGTTCTTCAGAGCTCTAGCGCCCAGTATTTTATTTTTTTTACTGATTCAGTATTTTTTTTATATTCTTGAATTTGCTGTATTTTCAGGTATCACTAGGCATAAACAGAAGCTACATCTGGAGAAGGGCATCTACCAACAGTATCCCGAATGCTATTAGTGGCCTCAATGGTTCATTCTCAAGGTATCTGTTTTTTTTTTTGTGTCACAGTTAGTTTGTTCATATGTATGGGAGGGAAAGAAAAGCAATCCCTACAAGTAGGAAATATGAACTCGATGTGTTGATCATTGGATCTGATCCTAACGGCTTAGATACACCATGGAAAGTCAATGTCTTCTTTGATAAGGCTACTGGTTATTCCATTGTACTCGTAGTCTTCCGCCTTTTGTTGTACACGCTAATGGCAGTATGCTTCACTCTGTTGGATGAGATTGTAGATCACACTATACGCTATTCAAAGGATAGTTTTCACCACAGAATGCCTGCATGTTGTAGCACTCTGATGTTGTTCTGACTTGTTTTTCGTATGTCTTCAGCAGACAGGTGGCTTCAGCGCGGTCTTTCTCAAGTAATGCAGGTACCCTCGGTTATTTATGCTAATGCTTTTAGTTTTTTAATTAATATCTTCATATTGTGATTAGCATATCGCTAGCTTAATCAACATTCCCTTTTTTTATATGTGGAAATGCAAGGCTCATTGCAATTGTTTAAATTAGCATCTGCTGGCACAATTTGTGTTCTATATATTTATCACTTGTTCTATATCCTGTGTTTGTAGCCTATCCTTTTTCATGCATGGACTTTTTTCACCTTTTTGTGTTGAATTGTCTGGACCGCCAACAAAGCTTTTAGTTTATTTGCATTCTGTTGGTCCTTTTTTTTTTACATCTTTCAGTAATGGGTCCTTCAGTTCACAAAAATAAAAAGGTTCCTTAGTTTTGGTAACTTTTAACGATTTGTATCTCAAATTGTCAGTAAAATTCTATTTCTATTAATCAATGTCCTGTCTTACGAATTAACGCACTGCATATTCCAGATCTTCCACCTCATCAGGAAATTGGGATGCCTTCTCTCTCCCCAACCATGACTGAGGTATATTTGTCACCACAAAATCATTATACCAAATAACAGCTGAACTGAAAATCAGGATTGACATGTCTTTATTTCTCAACTTATATCATCCTACCCGGCACATATGCATGTAGGGAAACATCGCCAAGTGGCTGAAGAAGGAAGGAGACAAGGTTTCCCCTGGTGAGGTTCTCTGCGAGGTGGAAACTGTAAGTTTCTTATCTTTAAATCGCATAACATTTTATTTAGCGTTTTTATTTATTCAGTCTAAAATACAAAGGAACAACCATTGAGTGGATTCCCTGTCATTAGGATAAAGCCACCGTGGAGATGGAGTGCATGGAAGAGGGCTATCTTGCTAAGATTATTCATGGAGATGGGGCGAAGGAGATTAAAGTTGGAGAGGTAAATATTTACTAATTGAAGAATAAACATTTTGTACCCATTATTCAGCTCTATGGTGTGTATATTTTACTGAAACTATCTAATTGAATAATTTGATCCATGTTGTTCCCTTAGATAATTGCTGTTACCGTGGAAGAAGAGGGTGACATTGAGAAGTTTAAGGACTATAAGCCTTCATCTTCAGCTGAACCTGCTGCTCCTGCGGAGTCAAAGGCTCAACCTGAGCCATCACAGCCAAACGTGGAGGAGAAAGAGCCTGCCAAGGCTCCTGAGCCTAAGGCCCCAAAGATCGAGGAAGCTTCTCAAACTGGAGACCGGATATTCGCAAGCCCTCTTGCCCGAAAACTGGCAGAAGATAACAATGCAAGTGCTTGTTATTTCAGCTGTATAGATAGTCATTCCAATGAATAGCTAATGAATATAAGGATTATGTTCCATAAAACAGGTCCCGCTGTCAAGTGTGAAAGGTACTGGTCCTGATGGGCGTATTTTGAAGGCAGACATTGAAGATTACTTGGGTGAGTAATGTATCCTGTTGTTGTATCCCTGCTGTTGCTAACATTTTGTGTAATATTATGTTCTATGTGTGTGTACAACTCCGAATTTTGTGTACTGGCCATGAGATCACTTCTAGGCTATGCATTCATTCTGTCAATTTTAGTTTGGATTCTTCCCCATGCTACTCCTTGTCATGATTGTTACATTTCGTTTACTTGGGTTATCTATCATTCATTGTTATATACTGGTGTGTCCTGACCAAGTGCGATTCTTTAAATGATTGTCGCGCTATCAAATTGAATTCAACATTCTGATTGTTTCCCACTTTTGCCTTTGCTGAAGCTTCTGTAGCAAAGGGTGGCAAGATGAAGGCTCATGCAGCTCCAGGATTAGGTTACATGGATATTCCAAACGCACAGATTAGAAAGGTAGATTTCAATGCACAAGATTTTCTTTTTTTTTCCTTTTTCATATTAAAGGCCTGACAATGAGTCTACTTTTGTTGCCTTCAGGTTACCGCAAATCGCCTGCTAGCATCTAAACAAACCATTCCACATTACTACTTGACAGTTGACGCACGTGTCGACAAACTCATCACGTATGTTTCTGATGTAATTTACAATCTGATGTATTAATTTGTTTGTGGAATAGCACTGATGCTTTTATTACTTCTATCTGATTTTGAGTTCATTGTTTCATTCTGGTCCAGGCTGCGAGGGGAACTGAATCCGCTGCAGGATGCCTCTGGTGGAAAGAAAATATCTATCAATGATCTTGTTATAAAGGTAATTACCGGCTCCAGGTTTCTTGTTGGTTTACCTTGGGTTTGTATAGGATGATGTGCATTTCTTTTTTGTTATTGTTGGTTTCATTGTAAGCTCTCTTTATTTCATCCATTCTATCTAGTACTGAATCTGTCTTTATCTGAGTACAGGCTGCAGCTTTGGCTCTTCGAAAGGTCCCTCAGTGTAACAGCTCATGGATGAATGAGTTTATTCGTCAGTAAGTTGTTATGGATCATTTTTACTGGGAAAATATTTGTTAGCTAAGGCAGTTATGTAACATCTATTTCTGATGCAGATACCACAATGTGAACATCAATATTGCTGTTCAGACGGAGCATGGATTGTTTGTTCCAGTAATTAGGGTAGGTACTCTTAGTTTGTCCAGATATGTTCTTTCCTTTTCTGTTATCTTACTTTTACTGACATTGCAGGACGCAGACAAGAAAGGACTAGGTACAATTGCTGAGGAGGTGAAGCAGTTGGCTCAAAAAGCAAGAGATAACAGCTTGAAACCAGCTGATTATGAGGTATGGAATACTCAGTGGTTGCTAAGTAAGGATAAAAAAATTCCTTTACACATTTGCTGTTTATTTTCAGGGTGGCACGTTCACAGTGTCAAACTTGGGAGGTCCCTTTGGAATTAAACAATTCTGTGCCATCATAAATCCTCCTCAGGCGGCGATTTTGGCCATTGGTTCTGGTAATGAGTTGTCAAACATTCGCACTGCATTTCATCAGATATGCCGCTCTTAGGCTAACCCAACTTGCTTGGGAGTGAAAGCGTTTTGTTATTATTGTTTTCCCACTTATGCTTCTCTGGTTGCTCATGTAAAGTAGCCGCACCATCATGCATTAGTGGCATTTTTCTGTTGTTCTGAAAAGCATAGTTTCTTATTTATGTGAACCTGACATGACATCCCTATGGGAATTATTTTGCTGGTACCACCCGAACGTTTCTTGAGTTCGAGAAACCTTTAGTATATTCCTACCCCTGAAAACGCTTGGATCGTATTGGGCAATGTCGATACTACAGCACTTAGATCAGAATCTCGTACATAGAATCCAGCTTCGCTAGTTGATGAGTAGGACTTGGAAGCTTGTATTGTCTATGCTCTGTATTTTGCAAAGTTTACTGATAGATAGCTCTAATTTCTTGTAGGAATTTTGTATGTTATTCCATTCCATAGGGTTGGTCTCACTGTCAATCACCTTTTTTTTATTTGTTGAACAGCTGAGAAGAGGGTGATACCTGGTGCCTCTGATGGTCAGTATGAGTTTGGTTCATTCATGTCAGCTACACTGAGCTGTGATCACAGGGTTATTGACGGTACGGAAGCTCTCCATCTATTATCTTTGAAGATGTCTGCACGAAAGGTGTCTTCTGAAATTAACTTTTTGGTGACTGAAACTTTGTGCAGGTGCAATTGGTGCTGAATTTCTGAAAGCCTTCAAGGGTTATATTGAGAACCCGACCTCAATGTTGCTGTGAAGTTAGGATGACCAACAAACACTATTCTTCCCAAGCAAAGCTGTTGAATAACTCACCAAACGGTGCTTTCGCCATTTTGTATAAGGTATCGAGGAGGGCAACACTTTAAAACCAAGAGCACGGAAACAACGCAGCGTTAGCTGATTTGTGGATTAAAAATTTTCATTTCGTCTTCCCTTTTTGTTCTGACCAGTGTTGAACTGGAAAGTAGGATCGAGTTACACAAGAGCTCATTTTTCTACCTACTGTCGTGGCAGTTGTGCCATGGAATGGAAGTGGCACTTCCTGGCGAATTCGGCTGCATAGGATACTCTTGCAATTTTTTTTCTAGAAATTGATCGGAATAAATGATTTGTCAATATAATATTTGGGGTTCGAGACCTTGGTTTCCTTGTTTTAAAGTGGTTGTCAGCTTGCCCTAACACGGGATTGGAATGCTTGAGGTCGCAGATGCATGCTTAGTTCTTCTTAAAGTCTTACCCGCCAATTTCGATGAGGGATGAGTCACATCTGGTTGTCAATGCTACTAGATGGTCGTCTGCTCTTCGTATCAGCAGTCTACCATTATAGTGATATTTTGTTGATGGAGGAACGTTCGTTTCGGAACAAGATTGTTGGAAGCTTCCGAGCAGACAGGAATGGACGAGCGTCAATATGTGACGGTCTCGAATCGAACTTCTGATTTCTTTGCCAAGACAATGACTGGAATCTATTCTGATTTCTTTGCCAAGAAAGCTGGTGGCCTCCTCCAAGAAATTGAACGATCCTTGGACAAAAACCGGCAACTCCATCCCGGCGGCTGCCTCCAGGATTTGCTGCTGCTGCTTCTCTTTTATTTTTTATATAGACGACTCGTACTACTATCAACTTTGAACGCGCAGATCAATGTGGACGTGCTTCAGAGACCGGATCCATCACTAGGCCTTGCTACCAATGCACGATTTCTGACCAAATACAGATGGGTCGGTGGTTTCTGATCTTCTAGTCTAGTGGTATAAGCATAAGCTCTCTTAATGATCTGATGACTGGCTATCTGCAACACACGAAAAAAAAAATCCCGTAGTATAATATAATCTTCCGACCGGTCTCATTTGACCAATTACCCGGCAGCTCTTAGACGATACTAGTATGCGGCCAAAATCGCCTCGCCTACGCTGTTTGCGCCTGGTAATCAGTTAACGGTTATTTACTAGTGATGAACATAGTTTAAGCAGTTACATGATTGCAAACGGGAGTATTGTGCAGGTAAAGGAGGCGACAAGTCACATATCTGCGGTGCTGGAACCTGGAAGTATTCTTTTCTTTTCGCAAGAATATACGCTTTGTTGTGTGATAAAGAAATAACACTTGCAAGTTGCAACAGTTGACGTAACTTCATTCTCAAGATTGTGCCGCCATGAGAATACAGAAGCTGGTAAAACCACCAACGCTTTTGTTTTCGACAGATTGCACTGCTGTCAAGAAGAAGAAGAAAAAACTTGCAGAAATGAAACCGGCCCGGCCTCCCAAAAGCA
This sequence comes from Eragrostis tef, assembly GCA_000970635.1. NCBI lineage: Eukaryota > Viridiplantae > Streptophyta > Magnoliopsida > Poales > Poaceae > Eragrostis > Eragrostis tef. The sequence continues at coordinate 260,116 of LAPY01000133.1, read as the reverse complement.
AACGCGGTAAGCGGTATCAGTGGGGTGATATAAATGGCAGGAGCCTCCATCATCCGTTCCCCACCATATTCTCCTCTCCTCGAAGAATCACCCCACTACTAATCCCATTCTTCCATTAAGACGCCCTGGGCAAAAGAAGATGAAGAAGGCGTCGTCCCTGTCGGAGCTTGGTTTCGCCGCCGACGGCGCGTCCCCGGGCTTCTTCCGCCCGGTGGCCGACGGCGCGTCCACGCCGACGGGTCACCGGCGTCGCCTGACCAAGATCTCCGTGATCGGCACGGGCAACGTGGGCATGGCCATCGCGCAGACCATCCTGACGCGCGATCTCGCCGACGAGATCGCGCTGGTGGACGCGCTCGCCGACAAGCTCCGGGGAGAGATGCTGGACCTGCAGCACGCGGCGGCGTTCCTGCCGCGCACGCGACTGGTGTCGGACACGGACGCGGCCGTCACCAAGGGCTCCGACCTCGTCATCATCACCGCCGGCGCCCGACAGATCCCGGGGGAGACCCGCCTGAACCTGCTGCAGCGGAACGTGTCCCTGTTCCGGAAGATCGTGCCGCCGGTGGCGGAGCACTCGCCGGAGGCGCTGCTGCTCATCGTGTCCAACCCCGTCGACATCCTCACCTACGTGGCGT
>LAPY01000133.1:235580-255295 GCA_000970635.1 Eragrostis tef | reverse complement strand
CAACAAGGTCCGCCGCTCCGCCAAGACGCTCTGGGAGAACTGCCAGCTCCTCGGACTCTGATGGATTCCTCCTGTTCATCACGCTGCTGATCGTGATCGATCTAAGATGCCACGTTTCGTGTTGCTGCTGTTCGATAATCTTTTGAGCCCTTTTCAGCTGAACTGCTACTCCTGTTGTTTAATTTAATTGGGGATTGATGTTGACGTGCTTGAATGTTAAACATGCGTGACCGGTGATGTTAACCTGCTTCTGCAGCTGAATGTTTATTATTTTGATTGAAGGATTGACCTTGTCACCAATGATAATTGTTAACATTTTAATATGTATTCCACTTGCTTGTTATTACAGGAATGAATGGGTAAATTGGACCAAAATTCTAAACAGCTACACAAATACTTCAGTCTAGCAGCCCATGTCGCGCTTGGTTCGATTCTCATGCCCTGTTTGCCTATTTGGCACAGTTTTCTGATTGTTGAATAAATCAATGTATTTGAAAACTGATCAGGTTAATTAATAATTTGTTGTGGAATTTTGGCACTTCTAATGTACTCACTTTTGTAAACAAATTGTGCCAAACAAGATTTTGGCCCAGTGCACGTACGCAAAAGTTCACTTTGGCAGGTAAAACCCAATATGACATTAAAAACATCAGCAAGTACCTACACACACAAAAAAAAGAAGTTAAAAATGAAATGTTGTACTTCAGTATTTTTTTTAGGAAAAAAAAAGTAACTCCAAAATGGAGCTTACAAGTTCGTCACAAAAAAAAAAAGGAGCCTACAAGTTCCAACTGACCGGCCTACGAAAGGCCTTCACAGGGTTCATGCGTGGTAGGCCGGGCTGTGCTCCGATACCGGTTCATGCATGGTAGGCCGGGCTGTGCTCCGATACCCGGCATGGGCCACCCTCAATTAGCGTATCTGGCGAGCAGGCCCAACGACACGACGAGGTCAGTCAGATTTTGAGGCACGAGGCTGAATTGAAACGTCGCGAAGGTCGTTGTCAATAATGGAAACGGAGAGGAAGCTTTTTCTTTAGCCCAGTCGTTGCATGGATTTCCTCCTTGGTATGAAAGCTCAAACGGTCGGCCTCCTTGGCCCCGGGGGACCGACCGCTAGCTATCCATCTGCGAAAGATATGACGATGCTTGTATCGGAGCTACCAAGATTTTGTAGCTGCTGGTTCGATCTCCTCCCCCAGTTTCATTTAAACTGGAACAAAAGGAGCTGTCTAAAGAAAGATAAAAACTGAATCCGTTGAGCAAACAACAAAACCTCCAGCTGATCCAGTCCAAAGTTGATGTTGCCGTCGAGTCGCGCACCATGTTTTGTTACCCGGTTTTGACCTATTTTCCTCTTGATGAAAAAAGTAAGACGATCGAAAGGCTATGATAAGTCCTCTTAATAATGAAAAACATGCCCAATCGCACAAAAAAAACGGGGGCAATGATAAATCATATGTCCTCACAGCCATGCTAGCGGAGGATTATATAAGCTCCGTATCGATTGATATTTCTGGTGACTGAAAAGTTAACAGACGCTGCACGTGCAGATTTGAGGAATTGAACCAATGCAAATATGTAGATGTGTACGGAGTATAGATCTGATAAGATGGTGCTACAAAGTTGGCGACGATATATGCAGGGCAGCTAGCTATCTGTCTAAATCTAGAAGGCACCCGCTTTCACACGTCCGCACGTTGTTGAATTGCTTGGCAATACACAATCGAGGTGCATGTATACAGTTTGTCTTGACGTTAGGGGGAGAAGAATAAAATCAAGATAAATTCTCCGTTCATCTATGACTTTAGACCGAGGATGGCGTCCGCGTCATGGATCTGATGCTGGAAAACGTGCATATCTAGGACGCTAGCTGGCAGTTGAATAATGAAAAGTCTAGGATTGACGCATGCAGGTACATATTGTCACAGTAATCGGAAGCTTCGGTTCCTTGCAGACTGGAACCAACTATAAGTAACTGTCACTGTGGGATGGTTTTTGAATGGAAGGTGTCCGGCCAATAGAATATAGAAGGATCGCGTTATTTTGCTGTGTCTTAATTTGAGTCCCGGTCAAAAGTGACATCTTATTGGCAGCTTGCCAAATGGAGGAAACAAAATGTGATCGTTCCATTTCGAAATACTACCTTAATAAATTATAATTCTGAGGTTTATTTAGGCTCTCGTGCATGCAGGTTGATGGAAACTAATTAACGTCGTAAACCATGTTATTAGCAGCTTTTTTTTTAAGAAAAAAGAATATATTTCAACCTCTGCAATTAGCAGTTTGTTGGAGTCCATGAACCATGATGACCAGACTAGCCCATCCTTTGCATTGGGTGATATGTATCCCTAGCTAGCAGAAACTTCACCAAGTTAATTAACACAATAAGATTCTAGGTAGCTTCAATCTCCAAGAAATAACCAAACATCATTAATTGATTATTCCCAGGCTAGTGATCAACTAAGGTGGAGGAAAGAGAAGGGAAACCGGGGAAAACCGGGAGCAACGAACGGCATCCCGGGGGCTGCAGCCTCCAGGATTTGCGTTTAATTTGCACCGCCGTACCACGATGACCTGATTAGTGCCCTAGCTAGCTACTTAATTAGTTTATTTTCAACGCCTTCTTCTCCAAGTGTCAACATCGAAGACCCCATCGACGCGTGCTACTTATGCTACTCCGGTCCCTAAAAACAGTTTGAAATGTGATTAACTTTGTGCCGGTACTTTGAGACGACAATGGAATGGAGACTCCAAAACCTCTGCCTGCCCCCTGATTTGAATACCCCAGATAATAACAATAATAAAAAGTGTCATATATATTCAGTGGCTTTTGACGCACTCTTGGCTCCGTATAATCTGGTCTGACGATAACCATAGGTTGCACTACGTTTGAGCGCATGCATCCACGTACCCTTTGGTTCCTTGCACTTGTTCGTAGCAACAATTACGTAGTACCAGGCCAGCTGCCAGCAGACTAGGGATTCTTTGCGACGCCTGAGCTGATCGAGTACGTACATGACACTAAGCTCGCAAGAATGACGGCGAAAGATCGATAAAGGTAAAAAAGCGAGAATCATATATGTTGAGAATGAAGTCCACCCCTAGGTAGTGCCGCTGCCGCGCATCATACACAAGCTAGCATGCAAAACCGGCGGTGCCTTTGTTTTGATACATGGAAGCTAGCGGTAAGCAGAGCCGGCCCACTGACTGTAGTATGGACGATTTGGACTAATTATACGTGGTGCCCTTTAAATTTCCTCCTCAAGCTAGTGTAGCTAGTAATAAATTAAGGCCGGGTCCACACCAAAGTAGTAGTACTCATGTAATTTTGTTTGAAGAAGAAAATCAACGCACAAGGAAAAGGCATTTTCCATTCAAAAAAGCAGACGGCAAGTGGTACACCCACCGTACATGATCGGTTTGGTTCGGTGGTAATTGGCTGATAAATAGCAGCTCTCTTATCACCTCCTGATGTATCAGCAGCAAATACAGACAAGAGCCAATAAGCTAATAAGTAAGTAGCAAGCGATTGGCTCCCGCCTCCTAAACACACACACAGCAGCAAACAAAGAGTTGGATCAATTCGATGGGTTCGACTGGGGCTAGTTGCATGATGAAGAAGGCGACGTCTTTGTCGGAGCTGGGGTTCGACGCGGACACGGCGTCGTCGGGCTTCTTCCGCGCGGTGGATGGGGGCAGCACGCCGTCGGCTCACCGGCGTCGGCTGACCAAGGTCTCCGTGATCGGCGCGGGGAACGTGGGCATGGCGATCGCGCAGACCATCCTGACGCGCGACCTCGCCGACGAGATCGCGCTCCCCGACAAGAGATGCTGGACCTGCAGCACGCGGCGGCGTTCCTGCCGCGCACGCGCCTGGTCTCGGACACGGACCCGGCCGTGACCAAGGGCTCCGACCTCGTCATCATCACCGCCGGCGCGCGGCAGATTCCGGGGGAGACAAGGCTGAACCTGCTGCAGCGGAACGTGGCCCTGTTCAGGAAGATCGTGCCGCCGGTGGCGGCGCACTCGCCGGAGGCGCTGCTGCTCATCGTGTCCAACCCCGTGGACATCCTCACCTACGTGGCCTGGAAGCTGTCGGGGACTCGTCGCGGTTCAGGTTCCTGCTGGCGGAGCACCTGGAGGTGAACGCGCAGGACGTGCAGGCGTACATGGTGGGCGAGCACGGCGACAGCTCGGTGGCGGTGTGGTCCACCGTCAGCGTGGCCGGCATGCCCGTGCTCAAGACGCTGCAGGACAGCCACTCGAGCAGCAGCGCCGGCTGTGAGGCATCCGCCGCGCTCGGGGGCATCCGCCGCGCCGTCGTGAACGGCGCCTACGAGGTCATCGGCCTCAAGGGCTACACCTCCTGGGCCATCGGCTACTCCGTCGCCAACATCGCCGCGACGCTGCTCCGCGACCAGCGCCGCATCCACCCGGTCTCCGTGCTGGCCACCGGCTTCCACGGCATCGCCGACGACCACGAGGTCTTCCTCAGCCTCCCCGCCAGGCTCGGCCGCGCCGGCGTGCTCGGCGTCGTCGACATGGAACTCACCGACGAGGAGACCAAGAGGCTGCGCCGCTCCGCCAAAACGCTCTGGGAAAACTGCAACCTCCTCGGCCTCTAATTAGCACCGATCCTTCCTGATGACTACTACCTCCTTGGTTCTGAATATCTTTTTCATGACCTCTTGTTATTACTACTTCTCTAGCTATCTACGTCGTTCGTTCCGAATAAAATCCGGTGCTAATTAAGTTGCTGGCCTTCCTGTTGTAATCATCATTTGGCCAACACGTAGCGTACTGGATCCGCACCCCTGTGCATGACGTTTACTACTGTTTTCTCATTCCATCATTACTTGTATGCTAGTACTGAATACTAATATAATACTAAAGTTCAGGCGCATATCACAAGGCTTGTAAGTGTTTCAGCTAAATTCCAATATTTCCTCATTTGGGGGTTGGGAAGATGCCGAAGTTTGTACAGTGTGGAAAAAGAAAAGAGATTGGAGATGGCCTGCCTGTGCACTTCAGCCCAACATGTGAGTGACAAGAGAGAAAGAGGCCATGAGCAGAATTGAGGCCCACTGATGCATCCATCGGCCACGATTCCACCTTAGGCCATGGCGACTGGTCACTACCACACCGGGGTCTTAGGCCTAATGGTTAAGGCACCTGAGCAACATCTTTGAGGTCTTGGGTTCGACTTCTGGTGGGAGGGAATTTTCTAGGATTTACCGGCGTAATGCGTTAAGTGGAACGAGGCGCCTTTGGTGACTTCGAAAATCTCCAGATCTGTCAGATGCTCAGTCCTTCGGAGGTGCTCATAGGGGTAGAGTTTGCGTACGTATCTTCATAGAGGTGAGTGTGCGTGCGTGAAGTGTAATTTAAAAAAAAACTACTACACCGGGGCCGCACACCACACTATGGAACGGAGGGAGGGAGGAGCATGTGAGTGGCACACACATGCATATGGTTCTTCTTCAGTTGACACAACATTTGTTAGTCTAAAAAAAAAAAAGACACAAACATTTGTTCCGGCATGCGCGACTTGGGATTCCCAGCATTACCTGTTGATCTACTGTGCTTGCTTTGCGAGTGGAGCAGGTATTCGTTCTTGGCCGTGTCGGATCTCGCATCTCTCATCTCTGTATGTCAGGGCGCGTTCGGTTACCTTATTTAGACCCCTCTAAATTTTAGCACTAAAGAGAATCTTATTATTTAAGAGTACTAAATAAAGTCTAATGACAAAATCCTTTTACAGATGGGTACATCTTTGCGAGACGCATCTAATGAGCCTAATTAATCCATGTTTTGCTACAGTGATGCTACAGTAACCATCGTCTAATCACGGATTAACTACCCTTATTAGATTCGTCTCGTGATTTAGACCGGGGGTTCTGCAGCTAGTTTTGTAATTAAACTTTGTTTAAAACAAAATTTTTTTTGTTTAGACCCCTCTAAATTTACTCCACTGAAACACCGAACGCACCCTCAGGCTGTCTGGACGTGTGGACGTGGACCGCACTTTGCCTATAACTGCTGGTTCATACTACTACAGTTATCTTACGGCTGGATTGGTCTTCCCGTTTTACCCCTCTCTCTGCCATCGTTATCATCAGCTTCCCTTCCCTACCGAGAGAACGAATCCAAGGTGGAGGAACGGAAGCTCATCGTCGTTTCACTCCCCCACCGCCAGCCACCATGAGCCGCGATCGCCTCCTCGACGACGACCCCTTCTTCCCCTTCCCATCCTCCTGCCCCTTCTTCTCCTCCTCATCCACATCAAGCAGCTACCTCATCGACGACCACCCCTTCTTCCCCACTGCGCGGCCCGCATGCCCACTCGGCTTCACTTCCCCCATCGACACCTTCGATCTCCTGCTCCCCCACCAACACCGCCTTATTGCGCCGCCCCCTTTTGACCCCTTCCTCCTCGACTCCCTCAGCCACCGCGTCTCCGCCCTCGAGCGCGCCCTCGCGCCACCCGCGCCCCGCCGCAAGTACACCTACGCCACCGAGGCCGACGGCAGGAAGGTCAAGTGGACCGCCGAGGAAAAGCCTCACGGCGGGAGGAACCTCAAATGGGAGGCCGAGGTCAAGACTCCCCTCGACGACGGATTCGACCGCAAGTGGAAATGGGAGTCCAAGGCATCCGCCGCCGGCACCACCAAGGTCAAGTGGGCAAAGGAGATCAAGGGCAAGGGCTGCCTCCACCCGTGGTCGCACGCCTACTCCGTCGAGGAAGACTACGGCGACCACGATTCCGATGACGAGGAGCATGACAAGAAGAAGAAAGTCAAGGAGGAGAAACAGTGTTCAGCCAACAACAACAAGAAGAAGAAGAGCAGCGCCGTCGAGATCGTTGAGATCGACGACAACACCGCGGGATGTGTCGCCATCAAAAAGGTCAAATCTTACCTTCATTCCTACTAATCAATCCCCTTGGATGTGTACCTTGACGAGGTTCAGAGCCTGGTCGGATCTCTCCATTTTCCTTTCCATTTCCAACGTTTCAAGCTTTGATTTCGTGCTAGATCCCTTTTCTAGTTGATAATTGAGGTCCTCCTGGGACTGCATTCAACCACACTGACACCACGGCTTACTCCTTTGAATTTCCAAATCGGTTCTCACCTGGACTGGACATCAAGGACTGACATGACATCGCTTTCCTCTCTCAAGGCTTTCGAAAGGAGCCACGGCAAGGGGAAGAGGAAGGACCTCACTCCGCAGGATGCTGCATTGCTCATCCAGATGAACTACAGGGCGCACCTGGCCCATCGCTCCCAGGTGCTCCGTTGCCTGCGCGATCTCGCCATCTCCAAAGCCAAGCTCAAGGAGATCAGGTCCTTGTTCTACAACATCTCCTACCGCCGCCGCGTTGCTCATGACTCGGAAGAGCGCCAGAGGTTCGCCGAGAAAATCATTGTCCTGCTCTTGACTGTCGATGCGCTCGAGGTAATATTCTGCTTCGCCACATGGATGACTGCCAATATAAAACTTGCATTCCGGGTATATTATATGTTCTGCATCAGCACCTATAGTTATTAATTTTTTAAATTCAGTGATCAGTGTAGTTTACTACTGTGCTAGATTTACTATGATTGTTTGCACAATAATCTTTGCAAATCCTGTCACTGATGTCATCACGGGCACCTTACACAATAAGCGATCTAGCATGCTTTGTTCATTTCTGGTACAGTCTCTTTTATGAAACATGTGCACTGACTAAACATGTCAAATAATTAATTCTTGTTTGCACGGTTTTTTTATATAGAAAAATTGTATGTTCACTGATAAAGGATATCAAATGCCATGATTGACACATAATGTCCCCAGCCATAGACAATTGGTTCCCTTATGGTTATATTTTCACTTAGTATATGGCGGTGATTTGTGTAGGTTCAACAGGAAGAGTGAAAGCCAGCCTGTCTTTTTATTAGTTGATTAGAGTCTGACTAGTAAATTTGTCACACTCTGGGTTGCTTTTAGCATCAAATGTTTTTTTATTTATACACTTCCATGCAACTTGCTCTTCACTTATCTCTGTCGGATCACAATTTAGAACATACAACTGCATAGTATGTTCATGATTAAGGTTTTCATTCGAGGATATTAAATATTATGAAACTACATTCCTCAATGCAGTCTTCAAGGTTTTCCCTTGCTTAATTTCCTGCGCCTCTGCCTTGTACCTGATGCAAACAAACAAATTTATTGTTTCACTACTATATAAGTGGCTCAAAAAAGAATGTAAGCACACAAAAAATGCACAGAAACTCCAATTAAAGTTCATGATTATGAAACGACATTGCCATCAAACGCTGTCTTTCAATGTTTTACTTGTTGAGTTTCCTCCTCCTCTGCTTTGTACTTGGTGCAAATAAACAACAATAGAAGTTTTATTAACAGAAATAATCCTCCTGTTCCACGTTTCAATCTGTCTGGTTGTGCTTTCAGGGACCAGACTACATGGTTCGGAACGCGAAGAGATCCATGCTTGAGGAACTTGAGGGAATGCTAGAGATCGTGGACCCTCAGCCGCCAGGGAAGCCAAGGACGCTGAGCCGCAGGAAGTTTGATCTCCCGGAAGGTGGAGCGGTCCCAAAGGAGATGAGGAATGGTGTCAATAATGTTATCAGAATTGTCGAGGAGGGCAAGTAGTGTGTTGTGCCGGCCATAGTCTCTGCTGCCAGTGAGAGGTTGCAATGTGTGGTTGCTCGAACTTGTGTTGTATTTCGTATTTACTTGGGCTCTGTTTCTTGTAACGCTAGCAGTCTGCAGTCTGGTCCATCCTGTGTTTGCATTTGATCCTAGATATGTGTTTCCTTTGTTCCAGATGTCTGAGATTTGTGTAAACTGATCCATCGTCCCCCATGGGGCGGTGAAACTCTGATAAAATAAGGCAGCAGCTGGTCATCACCGTGTGCCTTTTCAGCTGCTTGTGTTAACGTTTGATCTGTTCCTGTGTGTGACGTTGTTTGTACTGTAAGGAGATGGGATCCTGCAATCAAGCTTGGAGGCGTTTTCACGGCAGAAGAGAACATCATTTGAATGATGTTGCTTGTAACGCTGGCAGTCTGATCCATCATGTTCCTGGTGTAGGAGATCGATGGCCCAGGCAGGCTAACTTGTGTGTGGAGGCCCCAAACCAATCATTTCGGAACTGAGCTTTCACACAATTCGTCTTATGGACTCGCAATCTACAATCTAGCTTGTGCACAATGTAGGAGCTCGCAAACAAACATGCCTTTGTAATTTAGCTTGTTCGGTAGGCTGTAGCTGCGACTGCAGAAAAATAACTGCGAACACTGTAGTGGCTGCAGAAAAAATAGCTAAAATACTGTAGCTGCTCAAAACAGCCGCTGCAAAGCAGCCAAGCGAACAAGCTGATTGATTCATTGACCACCACGGGGGTGGTGAAAGTGATACTAAGGGCTTCTTCAACACCAGTTTTTTGTACTGGCACAATGTCTTTTAACTCTTTGGCATTTAAGGACTTGATGGCATGCTTTGCTATTCAGCTGTCAAGACCGAAAATTAAACGTAGTTGAGGCTAGGGATGGCAACGGGTAGAAATTCAGTGGATATACCTTCTCCAAATCCTTACCTTTTAAAAAAATCTCTACCCGCTGGATAATCCAATTAATGTCACGGGTAGAGTTTTTCACCCATACTCATATCCGACGGATAAAATATACCCATCGGGTACCCTTACCTTCTAAACATCTCAAAATTTTAGCATCATAACAATAGTAAATGTGTAAAACAGTACAAGCCTATGTAGCAATTCAGCAGCACAACCATTCATCACTTAACATCAAGTACTACCATCAATTTAGTACATGATCGAAACTTTAATATTATGTAGTTGGGCTATGTTGGGCTGGACCTAAAGGAAAATGAGTTGACAATGTATTTTGGACCGGGTATCCACAGGTAACGAGTTTGGGTTATGCTAAACCACATCCTTACCCTTTATACCCGCTAGATAAGCTTTTTCACTTATTAGTATACCATGGATACAATTTTTCAACTAAATTCTTTCCTTAATAAGAAAAATATCCGTCGGGTCGCGAGTAATGGATATTCATTGTCATCCCTTAGTTGAGGCCTGTCGTCGTTTCTGTCCATATACCCCTTCGTTGGGGGAAAAAAAACTTTTTTTCTAGGGCTTCCCCTCCTTTTCATTGTGGAGTGGACGATCCCGTCGCAACTTGCCGCCGTAGGAGCGAGAGAAGGAGATGGAGAAGGAAGAGGATGCGGAGAAGAAGAGCAATTTGGGGGAAGCGAGCAAGGAGGTGGACCCCGTGGCAGAGTATTGGCTGAGGAAGATCCGCGAGGAGGACGAACAAGAGAGGGCAAAGTACCCCGACGAAGACTGGTTCGACGTGCTGGCCATCTGGGCGCGTGATTATCGCGAGGCCTGGGAATCCTACAACGCCATCCACTACGGTCCTTTCGACCGCATCAGTACGTCACCAACTGACTTCCTTCCTTCCTTCAATTGCAATTGCAAGAGTACATTCCTTCCTTCAATTGCAACACCAGTTTTTCGTAGTGGCACAATGTCTTTCAACTGCACTGAATCTGAATGTACTCTTCATTCGAATTCATCACCACCGACTTACTTGTGCAGCGTCTATCCCACCCATGCGTTATACGGATGGGCCGGTGTCATGCCATGCTTCGGACCACTACCGCACTCTGCAGATCTTTTCTGTCAAAATTAGAGAATTAAGGCGGGGCTTACAGTGGCCGCTCAATGTCTTTGGTATCGTCGCTGTACGGGACGCAATTGATCACAATCGCAATATCATCTTCCACCGCGAAAGAGAAAACTGCCAAATCCTCACGGAACAGGTTCATATTCCCTCCTCCTAATCGTCATGTCCTTGTAATGGATAAGAACAACATCCTAGTTCAGTAGCTAGATAAGTTTACCACTGCTACTTGCATTGGAGGTATCATGCTATTATTGCTCTTCTAGCTAGTTTCTCCATATCAAACAATCTTGTCACATTTGTCAGTCAATGTCAGACTCGTGTGGCATGTAGGACTCAATTGATGTAGGAAGTCAACATCTTTATAGATATAAACACGCTGATTGATACTGGTAGAGACATAAAAGATTGTGAAATCTGATGCATTTATCAAATAGGTGCTTCTGGACCAATTAAAGTGCTGGCATAGATGTAACTGAGCACATATTGGTAAAGGCATTTTAAGCTTTGTAAAACCGTAATACAAATCAAAGTCACGAATTACGTACTAAAAAAATTAACTTGCTTCACTGGAACTCAGCTTAATGTGTCAGTGAGCCTTCATGGAAACCGTGCCCGGCCGGTAGATCATATGATGTGTGAATATGTAGAGATCTATAAGGGAGAACATGGTGCATCCTTTTTCTTTTTTGGTTTTATTTATATGAATCGTCATGAACATTTCTGGGTACGAAACAGCTTATGGAAGCAGTCAGAGGATGCGTTTTGGCTTTTAGCTTAGCAACTTTACCTCTTTAATTGCGTATCTCTGGAAAGAATGATCGACATTGATATTAGGAGAGTGCGTGGACCTATTTGTTTAACTGGTGCCATCACAGGGTCTTTACATGCGCCACTTCTCTCAATACTCACAATTTTGTAGAGAAGCACCGGCAGCACTCATGAGTCTTGATAGATTCATTACTGTATTCTATTCTCCAGCACTTGATAGTTTCTAGCATTTTCTTCTGAAATTCTGGATTGAACTTATTTTTAAAATCATTTGCATGGCATTACCAAACATGTTTTCTTTTACATGTACAACTCAAAAGAATCTTGCTTTTTATCATCAGTCATTAATGTTCTAAGATAATATCTCTTCTTTTGCCATATTTTGTTAGCTTAGAGAGATCCAACTCATCCTATTCCAATGAAATTCGACTTGAATAGTGGTTACAAAATCAGCGGTATCGATTAACATTACTGTACATACTCCAAGCAGTGTTGTTATTAACTTGGTGGTGTTTTGCATGCAGGACCCATATTTGGTACTGACAGGTCCTACCCGTGCTGTCGTGGTACGCACTCCTGTTTACTTCGAGGCTGTGCTGAAATTGAAGGGCTCTACTGAATCTGAGGATAAAGAATTGAGCTTTTTAACTGTGTCACTCACTGGTTCTTGTGAAGAAAGTTCCTATACGTGCTTGATCAATAGAGATTACACTAGCAGGCTTAGTACACTGGAGTTGACATTCGGCCGTATTGTACGCTCCGTGGAGGCCACAGTCAATGTTCGAATTACTGATGGGGCATGGCCGGTTGGCTTTTATGGTCGATTCACAGCACAAACCGCTAGTCTGGAAGACAATAAAATCTTGCTTCTTGATTCTTCGGGAGATGAAAATGTGCCGGTTGATGTTGACGGTGTGATCAAGCTCTCACGGCGCGTTGCTTCAGTTGAACTTGAGGGTGAGCTGAAAGTGTCTGTGGTGGCATTACAATGTGATAATGATAAGATTATAATTGTTGGAAAAGATGATAAGCATTTCAGACCGAAGAGGGCGGGTAAAAGCTTTGGTAAGCTTGATGTCAGCTTTTGCAAAATGGAAGTCACCGTCTTCTGGTCACTTATTTCCTTATTTCCGGATGAATATTCGTAGTTATGTTGCTCACTCTACGTCATCTCATAGCGAACTTTGGCCGATGTGGTATTTTGTAACGACTACTGATGTTATATCAGGATGTTATTGTAATATAGTGCTGCGGCATCTACTGCCGTGATCGCGCACGGACTAGGATTGACCCGGGCCTAATGAGCCATGCACAAAATAGTGTCATAGTCAAGCCAATGAAAACCTAAAATTGTTTTCGTTCGACAGACGCCGGATCATCTTAAACCTCTTCCAACGAAGTGAAAAATGCGGTTGTTCTGCCTTTGCATCAAGAACATAGTAGGAGAGACAACACAAACAGAACCAAAATAACATCCTGAAATCGCAAAAAAAAAAGGAGGAACCAGTAGCTATAATGGCCAACAAGCTGGCCTGAAATAGAGATAACACCACGTTAGAAGAACAGAAATACCAAGCTACCCATGTTGTCAAAGTTGATCGCCTGGGCAGTTTGTCTACCGTGAGAAGCCCACCTGAAGTAACAGCTTGCTTCTCTCTCAGTGAACGTACGTGAGCAATGTGACTGTTCTGCTCACCCTCCAGCTCCAGCTGCAGCCAAATCTAGCGGCGTTTGTGCCTCCATGTCCACAACCATGGGCCACCGTTGCACTAACCAATTGTGTGTTGCTTGGCCGGGGATTCTGTGTCATGAAATAGTGTGGAAAGATACGAATTGTTGAGATCCACCACTTGTCAACTGGCACTAGGAGAGACAAGAGACAATGTGCACGCGATTTCCTCCTCTCGCATGTGCTGGTCATGCAGAGGATCGAGCGAGAACCTTGGTGTCTGTTTCTTGCATTGTTCTCTTGTGCAATGATTGCCTGTTGGCTTGCACTCAAGATCGGGCGCAAGAATCGTTAAATAACTGAATTATTGAGGATCAATTATTAGAGAGGCCGTCTCCGAGAATCAACCCGTCCATTGCTGGAATCGATAAAGAATTGTAATTATTGGAGATAAAGTTGTACACTGATGGTATTACTGGCTTGACAATGCATGCCAGTGGCACACGAGCAAGTGTCAAATGGAAATATCCAATGACAGAGAAGAAACAGGTATCAAGGCAGGCTATCATATGGTCAGAAAAGCATTAAACTGAATCGCATTTGACGGAGCTGGCAGGTCATGTGCTAATCAGGCCACGCCAATCAAGTGAGCCCACACGGGGTTGGATTCTGCTGCCTTGCATCTCCTCCTCCCTAACCAGTGGATCCAATTATTCTGCAGGGCCCTCGCTGTCGCTTTGTCACTGCTGACATGGCAACAATAATGATCTTTTTTTTTAACTGGGCAACAATAATGTTGGCAAGTTGAGGGCCTCATGAGTTGAGGATAGTCTCTCAATGTTCTCGATCATGTCTGGTTGATCAATTCCTCAATCTGGACAGCTGCTTGTGAAATGTCTGAATCTCAGTTTCCTCTAATAATAAATTTCTGAATCAGGTAGTGGCTGATATTGTAGTGTAGAAGCGATTGTTCTTGTGCTCGAGGCCACGAGTTACACTGCTGCTCTGCAGCCGGACACTCAGTTTGCGTGGATAAATTACCATATTTTTTTCGCGACACGTCAGAAGAAGACACTGAATTTTTCAAGAGCGTGATCATTGATCAGAGCCTGTGGCGGCAACCCCCCGTGGGAAAATTCCAGGTTACTGATCGGTGAAAGGTCAGCATCTACACCATCCACGTGGACTTTCTAGACGCCTTGAGCTAATCAAGCAAAGCTTCCATCTCCAGGGAAATGAAATCCGTAAGAAGAAGCCAACGTAAATGGGGAACCTTTTTGCCTATTGAAATAATGTCTGGTCGTTGATCCACGTGGCTGGAGTGCGAAATCGCCGAAATAATTGGAAGCGCGCGACACCGACGGTCTAGACTGCAACGTGCGACCCAATTACAGTACTACCACGAAGCAGATCCATCGTGTGGTTCTGTCATTGCAACTCTCTCGTTAGGACTTAGATGTTCTCGGTGCATAGAAGTTGAGTGGATACTGTCAGAGAGGATAACTAAGATCGGTTAAGAAACATGTTAGTCATGCGATGGGACGAATGCTAATAAGCTAGCTAGTCTTAGTTAGTGTTACACTGTTGAACTGATTCACAAATATATTGCATGCATAGACCTACTGATAAAACTTCTGGAACAAAGAAACCACACAGAAGATTCGTGATTTATATGGTGTAGAATTTTTTTTTTTTGAAAAGAATATGGTGTAGAAGGTAGGTAGTACTTTTTTCGAATTGAACGAAAAAGAAAGCTCGTGAGTGGTGAGTGTCTGAAATTTAAATTGTAGACTGGCCGGTGGCCCCTTGTGACCAAAATACCACATAATTGCCCCACATCAGTCGCAGGAAGACACGCTACCACCTGAATGCACCGGGTCCGGAGCCTAGCTACTTAGGTTGTGATGTGCATCAGCACCGCAAACTGATGAGAAGTGGTGAATCATTCTTTAATTTGTACGGTACTGACGAGAACTGCGGTGTTTGTTGGCCACAAGAAGATGTATCATGTGGCTAGCTATTACTACTTGGACAGGGTGACCGATGACGGGCAGAAGACAAGACTCCCATGCATTGTCAACTGTGTGGATTCAATTGATCTAGAGGTGTATTAGTAGTCAGGACATCATGTAAGGACGGCCGATGCGACGCGAGCAAAGCAATGGCGATCACGGGGTCACCGTACCAATGTACAATATGTCATTTTAGTGTATTTTGATATTTCAAGAATTCATTGCACGCTAATAAATGACCTTTTTGCAAAATGTAATAAATAGCAAGCACACATATATAAACAAAGTGCACATTCACATCTCACTAAATCAACCAAACTTAAGATTGTCAAAGTCATCACGAGTAACTGTTGTGTCGAGAGACACTTGGCGAGCGAAAACTTGAACCCGAGTGGTTGGTTTGTCAAAGCTTGCTTGGCACATGAGACACGGACTTGATTCCACCATATCCTCTTCTCACCAGCATGTGACAAATCGAAATCAAAGCATCTGTTGCCACTTGTTCCATTGCATACCTTAACTTTCAGCAGCATCACAGTCGATGAACAATGAAGCGGAGACAGACGACGGGCACGCTTGATTCGCGGCTGACGTGTCTTTGGCCTAGTTTCGACAGCAAAATCAGGGAAGGTGGAGTGCAGTATCCCGACGTGGCACCAGCCAGACACTTGGAAAGAAGCGCAACCACCAGTTGAGTTCTCTCCATCCTGCCCACTCATCCAGACGCTTATTAGCATGCTATGCTAGGACGAAATTTAATTTGGAATGGAACGGGTCGGCTCTTTTCTCTGCATTATTGTACTTGACCTGGACCCTGCTCCCATTCAGTGCTGAATCGGCAAGGCTTTGGCGCAAAGCTACATTGCTGGTAGATCACCAGTTCACCATGTTTCTTGCTTGCTTCTCTCTTGCTGCTGGTACACAAAAGGGAAATTAATTGATTGCGCAATCGACCTCAAAGACAGTGACACACATGTCTGTCTTGTTCCATCTATTGGCATGGCCATGTGGAGCCCCTTATCTTCCCTGCTCATCAATGAGTTTTTCCCTGTCTATGGACTCATCAGCGGAGTGTTTATGCAGATTCATTCATTGTTTTATAATTTGTTATTCCAATATGGTTGCTACGACATGCACACAAGGTTAAGCTGCCAAATTAACCTACCATTTAGACTAAAAGTTTGGCATCAATCGGATGGATCGTCCAGAAGCTGCGATGGAGAGGCCGACAAACAATTGGTGATCGACAAGAAACAAGGAAGCGAGTACATGCATCGGTTTGGGTCCACGAGAGAGTCATGTGGAGTGTCTATGTACTGATCATGCGAGTGATGCGATCCGCAAGTGCCTCCACATGGCATTGCATTGCTGAGCACCTAACAAATGTTCTTCCATGACGGATTGAAACCAAAGAGATTTGTGTAAACCAATAAATATCATTGGACGAAGTTACTGAGAAATGGGAGAATGTAATAACAGAAAAAAAGTGCTTCAAGTTCTCGCAAAACTGAACAAAGGATAGGGGATAACTCCATCGAAAGGGATAACGATTTGGCTGGATTAATCTGTCGCATAACAATGGATTACTCCACGGGAACAACTCCACACGATCCTCTTGCCAACGATTCAGCAAAGTTTTTGCTGTTGGTAATACATTTTGGATATCAACAATTAGTCCGAGGCTTTTGGTTTCGAAAATTGTGGTCCTCAAATTTCGGTGAAGGTTAGTTAAGGTGGACCATACCTCTACAGCATGCTGACGCGGCAGGGTTGGAAACCATCGGCGTCGATTCGCTCAATTATTTGTGGGCCACGGAATCAGATTAGTATATTTCTTTTCATTCTCTCTTATTTTTTTCTGCCATCGGAATCTGCTTAGTTGGTCCACGTACGCAGAGCTTGGCTCGGCTACTGAACACTAGTAGTATCTGCAGGTTTAGAGCCTTAGAACAGTACAAACTCATCACTTGTTCTGAGAATTTGCAGCAGAACTGTTACTGCCTTGGTTAACTCTGTAACTAGGATGCCATAATGTGATTAAGTCCTTTAGTGCATCTGATTATCTGAATGATACGAATCTGCCACCACAAGGAATCAAATGGCAAAGTTGCGACGGTGGCCCGCGGAACCTGATCAACAAAGACGGTCATCGCCGATGCACATGAGGTTTTTATTTATTTATTTATTTTGCGAAGGAGGTTTTTATAGTTCATTAGAGATTGCATCTGCAACACCATACCAGGTGACATGCCCATGATACCAAGGCAAGATAGATTGGTAAAGCCGACATGCGTGCTAGAATACAACTGGTTATTACTAGTAGCTGCTGGGTTCATGCATGAACCAATGGGTGGTCGATCATGCACGACGGTATGTACAGGGCACAGGCAGAGGCAGCCCACATGTAAGACCAGGTTGTTCAGCATTATTGTGGGGTCTGCAGGTCAGATTGGATCCTGGTTATTTTATATATTGAATGAGTTTACATTTTTTTTTCTGTGTTCAACATGTTGGAGATTTAATGGAAGTGATTGGGCTTTCATTTAATAATTTGTTACAATGCACATTAAATTAAATTAACAGTTGCCTTAGCAGAGGCGACTTTCCCGGCCGGTTGTGCATGCATGCAAACGGCCGGAGGAACAGCTAGATTCATGGACCGACTCTGGAAGAGTTTCCTGATGTGACGGCGGCAACAAACTGAAGAAGCGAAAGGTTAGCGTGTTCCGCGCCATGAGATGAGATGGATCTGCCTAACTAACAATCGATGGATTATGAGCTGGGAGCAGAGCAAGCATCAAAGCGTGGCCGGCAATAGTATGTTCGCAGGCATGGGCGAAGGCGAACATCCGTCTTGTCTTGCTTGGCCCACTCCTCTACTATACGTATACTTGTACATCATCAATGATTTGATTTCTTTCTTCTTGTGAGACGACTACCTTATCACCATCTGAAATCTATACACCTTACTAGTTACTACCTGGGCGACAGCGATTAAGAGAAGCTGTATAGGCACTGCTCGATTGGTCTCAGCGGGCCGCATGATGCAGGGAGAGATTGATTATATGGCGGTGGCCAACCATGCAGTGGAGCTTGTTAGCAATTCAATCAGTTGTAAAGTAAACCTGCGACTAAGAAATTCCATGTATGGGTAGGTCCATGAGAATTATCAAAGCAGAGCATGTTAACTAGTAACCTTTTTTTTTTGCGACTGGTTAACTAGTAACCTTGTCTTGTCTTGTATCTCAACATGCCTTGATACCACTCCACATGACCTGCGATACAATAGTAGCGCCGTGTAGGAGCAGGACTAGAACACTAGTACTTGTATCAATCAGGTCGGCCTCAAAATCAAATAAAATGGGAAGGTAATCATGGATGATGAGGGAGGGATTAATGAGGTGGGACATGCAGGGGAAACTCAATGGGACGGCGCCATGTGCCGGACAGCCATCCAAGTGGATGAACCAACACAGGGCTCGTTGGGTGGTGCCATGAGAGCCATCTACCCCTATAAATACCTTGCCAGTTCCCAGCGTTTACGAACACCAAAGGCGTTAGTTAATTCAGAGTTTTTTTTTTTGTTGTTGTTACACATTCAAGAATAGGCACCACCACCGATCTAAAGTCGGGCATGGAGGCCCGGGACGCCCCGCTCCCCTACTCGTACAAGCCTCTGCCCGCCGCCGCCGAAGAGGCCCCTCTGCGTCGCGGCGCTCGTCCTCTCCGGCGCGCTGCTCCTCGCCGTCGCGGCGCTCGCCGGGCCCCCGATGGAGGCGATGGAGGCCGGCGGCATGGCGCCGGAGGAGGAGGCGATGATGATGATGAGCAGAGGTCCGGATGCCGGCGTGTCGGAGAAGACGTCGGAGGCCAACTGGGCCAGGCTGGGCGCCGGCAGTGACGGCGGGAACGCGTTCCCGTGGAGCAATGCGATGCTGAATTGGCAGCGCACCGGGTTCCACTTCCAGCCGGAGAAGAACTGGATGAACGATCCCAACGGTGCGCACCTCTCCTCGCCTAGATTCAATCCTGTTTCGTGAACGCATTTGTTTGCATCCTACTCCTACCCTGCAATGCACAGAATGTGGCTCCATCAGATTTAGCTAGCTACTCCTATCTATGTTGGATCGTTAACAAGAAGAACAATTGCATAATAACAACCGCAGGGCCTGTGTACTACAAGGGGTGGTACCATTTGTTCTACCAGTACAACCCGGACGGCGCGGTCTGGGGCAACAAGATCGCGTGGGGCCACGCCGTGTCCCGCGACCTTGTGCGGTGGCGGCACCTTCCCCTGGCCATGGTGCCCGACCAGTGGTACGACATCAACGGCGTCTGGACGGGGTCGGCGACCGTGCTCCCCGACGGCCGCCTGGCGATGCTGTACACCGGGTCCACCAACGCCTCCGTCCAAGTGCAGTGCCTGGCCGTGCCGTCGGACCCGAGCGACCCGCTGCTGACCAACTGGACCAAGTACGAGGGCAACCCGGTGCTGTACCCGCCGCCGGCCATCGGGCCCAAGGACTTCCGTGACCTGACG
>LAPY01000133.1:168762-179979 GCA_000970635.1 Eragrostis tef | reverse complement strand
TCACACAACATGCAAAGAGTGGTAAACCGGCACTGGTGTTTGTACCAACTAGGAAGCATGCGAGGTTGACTGCACTGGACTTGTGTGCATACTCTAGTGTAGAGGGTGGTGGAACGCCGTTTCTTCTTGGGTCAGAAGATGAGATGGATACTTTCACAGGAGGTGTGGAAGAAGAGACGCTCAGAAATACGCTTAAATGTGGTGTAGGCTACTTGCATGAGGGTCTAAGTGAACTCGATCAAGAACTTGTAACCCAGCTGTTCCTTGGTGGGAGGATCCAAGTTTGTGTTGTGAGCAGCACAATGTGCTGGGGAAGATCATTGCCTGCCCATTTGGTTGTTGTCATGGGGACCCAGTATTATGATGGCCGTGAGAATGCTCACACTGATTATCCGATAACAGATCTGCTTCAAATGATGGGTCATGCCAGCAGGCCACTCCAAGATAACTCCGGGAAATGTGTCATATTGTGCCATGCACCTCGCAAAGAGTACTACAAGAAGTTCCTTTTCGAGGCCTTCCCTGTTGAGAGCCATCTTCATCATTTCTTGCATGATCATATGAATGCTGAGGTGGTTGTTGGTGTCGTAGAAAATAAGCAAGATGCTGTGGATTATCTTACTTGGACTTTCATGTATCGGCGGTTGACAAAGAATCCTAACTACTACAATCTTCAGGGTGTAAGTCACAGGCATCTTTCAGATCATCTTTCAGAGCTGGTTGAGACCATATTGAATGACCTAGAGTCAAGTAAGTGTGTGGCTATAGAGGAGGATATGTACCTTAAACCCCTCAACCTTGGTCTCATCGCGTCATACTACTACATTAGCTACACAACCATTGAACGTTTCAGTTCTATGCTAACCCAGAAGACTAAGATGAAAGGCCTCCTGGAGATTCTGGCATCTGCTTCTGAATATGCTGAGCTTCCAAGTCGGCCTGGTGAGGAAGAATACATTGAGAGGCTTGTTCGCCACCAGAGGTTTTCTATCGAGAAGCCCAAGTATGGTGATCCACATGTCAAGGCCAATGCGCTGCTGCAAGCCCATTTTTCAAGGCACAATGTGGTAGGGAATTTGGCAGCTGATCAGCGGGAGATTCTTCTTTCTGCGCACAGATTGCTGCAGGCAATGGTTGATGTTATATCCAGCAATGGCTGGCTTAGTCTTGCTCTCAATACTATGGAGTTGAGTCAAATGGTGACGCAAGGCATGTGGGATCGTGATTCTGTGCTGCTTCAAATTCCACACTTCACAAAGGATTTGGCCCGGAGGTGCCAGGAAAATGAAGCAAAGCCCATCGAGAATATCTTTGATCTTGCTGAGATGAGTGGTGACGAGATGCGGGATCTTTTGCAGTTATCAAACTCTCAGCTGCAGGACATAATTGAATTCTTGAAACGTTTCCCCAATGTTGATATGGCTTATGAGGTCCGTGAGGGTGATGATATAGGCGCTGGTGACAATGTAACTGTGCAGGTGACCCTGGAGCGGGACATGGCAAACCTGCCTTCTGAGGTTGGGCCAGTTCATGCACCAAGGTTCCCAAAGCCCAAGGAGGAAGGATGGTGGCTGGTGATTGGTGATAGTTCCACTAACCAGTTGCTGGCGATCAAAAGAGTGGCGCTCCAAAAGAGGGCAAGAGTGAAGCTTGAGTTCGCTGCTCCAGCAGAAGCAGGGAGAAAGGATTACATGATTTACTTGATGTCAGATTCTTACCTTGGCTGCGATCAGGAGTATGAATTCACCATCGATGTGAAGGATGCTGGAGGGAGTTGATGTGAAGACAGTAAAGCCGTATCAGCCAGTTAGAGTCAACTGAATTGCTGTTTATGCAGTTTTAAAGCTGATATTTTAGAAACTTATGTTCCTGTAATCTCTAAACTTGGCCAGATGTAGCATGTTTTATTCGACTTAGCCATGGACTTGGCTTTTGTAATTCTGCACGACTGATAACTTCGAGGCACACTGTTAAATTGGTGTATTCGTGTGTTTTCCCAGCTTTGTTTGGGCATGTTCTATATTGCTGTTGTGTGCTGTGATGTAGTTTTTGGCTTAAGCTAGTGCGTAATGCTTAGCACTGAGCACGTTGTTGAACACCTGTAATGTGCAAATATCCCTGTTTTGGATTTCGCCATGTTTTTGTGTCTGCAGTTTTTCTTGTCTGGTTTAATCATCCTGTCATGCCATGAATTTCAGTGGATTTGTGAACGGGCAGCACTGTATCGTTTTTTTAGCTTACTACATCGTTCTGATGCTGTGGTGATGCCAGGAAGTTTGCTTTGTTGTTATCAGTTGGTGTCTCATCTTTGAAATCTGCGTAACAGAATTTGAAGCTGGAATGAGCTGACTGGTGTACATACAGTGGTGGAAGATCCTGATACCATTTGATACAATTTGCTGAAGTAGTAGGGGAAGATCATAAAATGAGAAGTTTGATCAATAGCGTGTCTGATTTCCTTGCTAGTGCTGCTTGGAGTTTGGATTCCATGTTTCAGTTTCAGTCCACCTGATGCAATGGCCCTCCTGACGAAGCAGCAATGTTAGTTCGTCGAAAAAAGCCGTCGTGCTTTTTTCTGTTGTTGGTTTGCAAAACTTAGAAAGTCTATTTATGCTGCTCGGCTGTGCTTGTCCCGCAGCGTCAGAGCAAAGCCAAAACTGTGTACCTACTAGTATATAGGACAATGCTCGCCGCATTGTGATGACTGATGAGGATAGGGGGATCTGAATGTCGCCTCAAGGGCACAGGGAACGCCTTTGTCGATCCGTTGGCCCATGATTTGAGGATTGAATTTTCTTTATAGGTTGATTTGGTCATGGGGTTCAGGATCGCGTTTAGTAGTATTATCCAGTTCCACCTCGCCATCCACAAGAGCCTGATGCGGACATAATTATAAGGGTAAAGCATGTGGTGCGAAGGACAAATTTGTAAATCAAGGTTTTATAAGATAATAAAGAATTGACACTTGATCGGAAGATTAGAATTAAGCACGGTAAACGTACGACTACCAGGACGCCGGAGCTGAGTGTGAGAGAAGCTGAGCAGCAGCAGCCATGGAGTTGACCTCGCCCCTGCTTCTCTTGTTCGCCGCCTTGTCCCTTGTAGATCGGGCTAGAGGTGCTGCAGCAAATGGTGCAATTCGGGGTTTGGCTTGGATTCGAGCCCATTCTCAGGCTTTACCTGTTCGAGCTGCTGGTGTACATGAGCCTCGGCGCCAGGCTCGGCGGCGAGGCGCTGGAGGAGATCCAGGAGCTGCAGCTGCGGATCCTGCGCTCCATCACCAGCTTCCCCGTCTTCGCCTTCTTCCCGTCCGTCACCATGAGGCTGTTCCGCGGGCGGTGGGAGTCGTACGTGGCCGTGCGGCGGAGGCAGGACGACATCTTCGTCCCGCTCATCCATGCGCGGCTGCGCGTCGCCGACGAGGGCGGCCGCGCGCTGACCGACTCGGAGATGGTGAGCCTCTGCTCCGAATTCCTCAACGGCGGCACGGACTCCACCGTCACCCTGCTCGAGTGGATCATGGCCGAGCTCGTCAACCACCCCGACATCCAAGCCAAGCTCAAGGCCGGACCTCACCGAACACGACATCGCGGCGATGCCGTACCTCAAGGCCGTCGTCATGGAGGGCCTGCGTCTCCACCCGCACGGCGTGCAAGCCGAAGCCGAGATCGGCGGCTACACGGTGCCCAAGGGCGCGGAGGTCAACTTCCTGGTGGCGGAGATGGGCCGCGACGACACCGTCTGGACGGCGCCCATGGAGTTCAGGCCGGAGCGCTTCCTCCACGGCAGCGAGGGGTGCGACGTCGACCTCACGGGAAGCAGAGAGATCAAGATGATGCCCTTCGGCGCCGGGCGGCGCATGTGTCCCGGCTTCACGCTGGGATTGCTCAACGTTGAGTTCCTGGTGGGCAGCCTGGTGAGGTGGCTGCCGCCGGCCGACGGGGAGCCCGTCGATATGACGGAGGTGCTGGATTTCACCGTCGTCATGAAGAACCCGCTCCGGGCTCGCATCGTGCCCAGGACTTGATCGTCATGTCTAGGACGACAATAATCCATTCATGATGCTTCTTCTACCAACAATCGAGTTACTAGCTACTACCAGTAGTAAATGAAATGTTTCACGGGTGCGTGGTGTGTAAACGGAGCTTGTATTTGACACGAGACCACGGAGGCCGTGTCCTACTCGTAATGGAACATGGTTCCTGTTGTGAAAACGTACTCCAATTAACGTGTCGTGCTACATAGTTTGCAAACATAGTGTCTCAAAATAAAAAATGCCAAGTATTTTGAATAAGACGAGCGGTCAAACGTAGTGTCTGAAAGTCAAAAGCGCCAAATATTTTAAGACAGAAGGAGTACATAATAATAAATGAGAAGATAAGAGTTTATGCTTTGTTTGCACGCACCCCTCGCTATGCTAAGCTACTAGCACAGATAGGATGAGACCATGCATGGTGTATTCCTTGTTTTTCTAGAAATACAAAACACTATACATTAGATGTTCCGTTATGTTCTTGGATAAATTTATCTCAAGAATATCCAATCTAAAATTATAATGTAAAGAAATAGTGAAAGAGCGATCACATGGAATGGTATACAAGTCGAATGTGGAAGCCATATCATAAGATTTAGTAGCAAAAATAGCGAGCACCAAAGAAATCACATGTAATATAAAGTCAAGAGAGCTTCGCGGCTAATCCTTCGATTAGTAATTGAAAGAAACACAACCCTATAAGAATAGGTGCACATAACATTCAATTAACTATTTGTTTCTCATCGATATATGTCACTCTAACTCCCCAAAACCAGCTTCTACCACTACAAGAAATATGGAGATACATGACGATCCTACTTTGTCACAGATTGGTTGTCACAGATTGGCTATGGCATCTGTGACGAAATATGCTGTTGTCATGGATCTCGCGTCATAAATTGAACTGGGTGACGACTCTCCGAAACCGTCACGGATGATCAAAATCAGTGACGCTCTCTTACCGTCATAGAGCAGCCCAAGCCCAACCAAAGCCCAATCCTTTGTGAGCAATTCAGATCGTCACAGTGAATCAAATCCATTTTAAATCTACCCCAAATTCATCCAAAATGAAGCTCACTGGAACCAGCCGTATTCAACATTTGGCAAACTGGAATTTCTCTTTCATAAATAAACATTTACAAGTGGGTTCTCCAGAATTACAAAGTGCTACAAAATAGTTCAACGGTAGCACTACAAAACTAACAATCACGCATTGCAACTGGAATATGTTGCACAGCCATACACATTCATAACTAACTGGAGCCTTATCAAACTAATATGTAGATGAGTTTCCTGACCTCCAAGCTAACTCAAAATTCAACTGAAACAGCTAGAATGCTAAATGACAAGTTCACTCCAACTCGCGTGACTTTCCTTATTTTGATTCCAAACCTGCATAGCAAAAGAGCTCTGTCATATAAACAGAACAGGCTAAAACACACACTTAATTTGCCATGTACATGCTTATGCAAGAGGTGAACAATAGCACATCAGAAGAAATAACTAACTGCGACTTTTGCCAACAAATGTTGTATTAGAACACTAATAAAATAGATCAAAACGATGGAACAGGAAGACAGAGAAGACCTCGTGCCTTTGTGCGCGGGGACAGGAAATGGACCAGCTCGTCGCGCTTTTGCCGGGGCTGCTCACCACACCAGCTAGGCACCACACGGAAAAGAAATGGAGCAGGCCTGCTGCAAGCTTGGACGCGGAAGGGGGCGAGGCGACGCAGATCTGACGACGGCGAGCTCGACGGAGGGGGCGAGGCCGCCACGCGCAGCGAGCCGGGGAACGTCGAGGCACGGAAGTGAGTTGAAGTGGACCTGACGACGACGGCGGTCGATGAAGAGCACAATGGAGAGGCCGAGACGAATCCCTCGCGGTGAGCCAGCGAATGTTGTGGATCGGCGGGGGAGCCGGGCGATGTAGGTTGATGACGAGCTTGTGACGGGGTGGGCGAGGCAACGGCGCACGCGACGCTAAGGGGGTCGATCCATCACAGGGAGAAGAGAGGTGGACGAACAGAAGAAAGAATGGCGGCGGTGGCTGAGGTGAATGAGAGAAAGGTTGACGGTAGCCTAGGGTTACCCAGATTTTATATCAGGACACGGCTTTGGGCCTAAACTGGCCGGCCCATTTGTCCTCAACACAATAGCATACGGCATGCCATTCCTTTATAAGCCCCAACTAGTCTAAAACGATCACACTTATTCAAGTAACGTGGTGGCAAGGAGTTCGGGCACACAGCATTGTGGTCGCGTGCGTGTTCGATCCCACTAAGCGAACCATTTGTTCTCCTCTTTTTTATTCTTTTTTTTTACATCGAATCTCCACTGATAAAAGGGACCACTCTAAGCTGTGATGAAACGAAATTGTCATGGTTACCGAAGCCAACTAAAATGATGGCACGGCATTGCCGTGCCTTTAGACCATGTAGTAGGAGTAAATGCTATTTGATTCAGGCACTCACTACATTTTCAAAGTTCTGGATAAACTAACCTTCTGATTTTCCTGTCATCAATACTAACTGAAGAGCACAGTTATGCTAGTAACTGCTATTAGATTCAAGCACTCATTACATTTTGAAAGTAAGAATGTAAAACATGCTCATATGTCTCATTGAGCAATCAAACAAAAAATGGCATTCGTTCCAAATCTAATGTCATATTTCATGCAACGAAACTTATATTTGCACGCCTAGCATAACAAAACACGAGTAATATTAAACTGTCCATGAATCCTAGGATTTGATATGTTCTGTTCTTGGCCTTGATAAGCCAGAATAATGCATTTGTTATTTGCACTGATTGTGTAGCAGACATTTACATATGGTTCCAGCCTGTTTCATTATCATTGAATTGCACACTTTTTTGATGCTGCTACTGTAATATTCGTTGGACAAAGAAGAAAACCTCAGTTAGAATTGCGCTCTCTTTAACCCTTTCACCCGAAAATATTTTTTAATACAAGAAAATCATTTTCTATGGATAATGGGAAATGCCCTCAAAACTCAGACATACTCGTCTTTTACGTTACTCCAAGACATAAAAAAAGAAAATTAAGATGCACTATATCTTTAAATTATCTCATGTCTACTAATAAATTTGTGGTGGCTGCGCTCTTTTTTCCTGAGCATATAATTTGCAGCTTTGATTGTCAATTCATGAACTGGTTGATAAAATGAAACTTTCCAACATGAAAAGTATAATCAGAATATTAATTGGTCCATTTGTGTCATGTTCAATAACTACTTAGATATACTTTTATATAATCATAGCTGTAGCACTGTAAGTCTGTAACATCATCTCTCAAGCTAGAAGTATAAACCCAAGTGGAATATAAAGTAAGACTAAATGGTGACAAATTTTATTGACTATACTATGTTGATATCTAGAAGGAACAAAAACATATAACTCTAATATTTTTCATATCTCGATTTAGCTTGTCAATTTTGTCGATTATTAAACCTATAAAAGCAAGGGCAAAACACTAGTTTCATGACACACCTGTTAGAGACGGGTCATCATTAACTTCTGTTATTCCTTTCCATTGGGATAGATCTTCCTTGCCCATTTCGTGGACAACACTGCAGAAGGAAAGTCCGGCATCTCTGTCCATGCCATTGTGGTCGCGTGCGTGTTCGATCCCACTAAGCGAACCATTTGTTCTCCTCTTTTTTATTCTTTTTTTTTACATCGAATCTCCACTGATAAAAGGGACCACTCTAAGCTGTGATGAAACGAAATTGTCATGGTTACCGAAGCCAACTAAAATGATGGCACGGCATTGCCGTGCCTTTAGACCATGTAGTAGGAGTAAATGCTATTTGATTCAGGCACTCACTACATTTTCAAAGTTCTGGATAAACTAACCTTCTGATTTTCCTGTCATCAATACTAACTGAGGAGCACAGTTATGCTAGTAACTGCTATTAGATTCAAGCACTCATTACATTTTGAAAGTAAGAATGTAAAACATGCTCATATGTCTCATTGAGCAATCAAACAAAAAATGGCATTCGTTCCAAATCTAATGTCATATTTCATGCAACGAAACTTATATTTGCACGCCTAGCATAACAAAACACGAGTAATATTAAACTGTCCATGAATCCTAGGATTTGATATGTTCTGTTCTTGGCCTTGATAAGCCAGAATAATGCATTTGTTATTTGCACTGATTGTGTAGCAGACATTTACATATGGTTCCAGCCTGTTTCATTATCATTGAATTGCACACTTTTTTGATGCTGCTACTGTAATATTCGTTGGACAAAGAAGAAAACCTCAGTTAGAATTGCGCTCTCTTTAACCCTTTCACCCGAAAATATTTTTTAATACAAGAAAATCATTTTCTATGGATAATGGGAAATGCCCTCAAAACTCAGACATACTCTTCTTTTATGTTACTCCAAGACATAAAAAAAGAAAATTAAGATGCACTATATCTTTAAATTATCTCATGTCTACTAATAAATTTGTGGTGGCTGCGCTCTTTTTTCCTGAGCATATAGTTTGCAGCTTTGATTGTCAATTCATGAACTGGTTGATAAAATGAAACTTTCCAACATGAAAAGTATAATCAGAATATTAATTGGTCCATTTGTGTCATGTTCAATAACTAGTTAGATATACTTTTATATAATCATAGCTGTAGCACTGTAAGTCTGTAACATCATCTCTTAAGCTAGAAGCATAAACCCAAGTGGAATATAAAGTAAGACTAAATGGTGACAAATTTTATTGACTATACTATGTTGATATCTAGAAGGAACAAAAACATATAACTCTAATATTTTTCATATCTCGATTTAGCTTGTCAATTTTGTCGATTATTAAACCTATAAAAGCAAGGGCAAAACACTAGTTTCATGACACACCTGTTAGAGACGGGTCATCATTAACTTCTGTTATTCCTTTCCATTGGGATAGATCTTCCTTGCCCATTTCGTGGACAACACTGCAGAAGGAAAGTCCATGCACCGGCATCTCTGACCATGCCATTCTCAATCCTCAGTTTTGAATTCCCCCTAAAGGAGCTCAAAGCTGCCTTCAAGTCAGCACACCCTGAACTGCTCATTAAGAAGCTCCAATTCGCCCTTAGTCCCAGCAGCTCCGGCAAGGTACGCTTGCACCTTTTCAATGAGCACACTATCAACTCTGTGGGATCGAATTTCTGATCAATTCCTCTATTCGGTTCCCTGTCACCTTTCATCGAACACCTTAAGGGTGATGGCAGAAAACTACAAAGTGAATATCAGAGAGCAGCATTACCATGTTCAGGACCAGGGACGCTGAGGATTGCAGGATCACCATCTCACCGCAATGTGCCTACGGCCTACGCCTCTTCGTGTACACTCTAGAGTCCGCGCAGGTTGTGTCCAGCTTATCCTCGCAGGTGCATACAAGGATTCGCGAGCCTGTAATCTGAACGCAGCCAAAGCCAAATTGAGGACGAACTGTAGTGCGGGGAAGCCTATCCCGGTTGCAACCTGAACCCCATGTAGGGATGGCTTGCCTCAGCTGCTAGCACCAGAGCGGCGGCGCGCCTAGGCAAGTCGGAGGGGGCGTGCTCCGCGGCGAGAAGCGTGTATGAGAAGCAAGCGGGGCGACACGGAGGGGCCAGCAGCGTCAATCTGGTGCTTGAAGGGTCCAGAAGCCGCTCGAGTTATCCGTGACTTTGCACAGGAACTGACGTCAGGCTATTGGTCTTAAGTGGATTCAACGCTTCAGATCTGCTCATTTTTTAATCCAATGGCTAACAAAGATTGAAATAACGTGGACATGTTCGTAAGTGAGGAATGCGACCGCATTGGGAAAGTAAGAGATCCGTGACAATTTCTTGTTTCAATTCATCACGTAGATGCCGTTGTCATCATAGAAATGTCACCCCATTTGATGACTCCTGGGGCCCACTGTAGATTCATGACGAAATTCTACATATTGTCACATATATGTTAAATCTGTGACGGTCGTGTTAATCGTCACTCAAAAAACGTCATAGATCTCCAGATTTGTTGTAGTGTACTAGACCAAGAAATAAAGTAAAATTTGGAAAATGATATATCAAAATCTTATAAAATAGACTGACTCGTGACATAAGAGCAATATGTCAACATAATAATGGATTCATCACTTAAGATATTTTTTTTTACTTGAATGACTTTATAGAAATGCATATGTCACCTATAGAGACTCAAGCTCTCTTCAAAATAAAAGTTAAAAAAAAACTATCAAGAATCTCTCACGTGACGTTTTATATTCATGGGCACACAGCCAAAACACCCTCTCCTTACTCGAGAAAGAATGAACATTGATCCATTAATTAACGCCTACAGTATTTGGGATATATATATATTTAGAAAAAAATGCAGTATATGATACGTATTAGGATGATACTTTTATTGAGTAAACCACATATAATCCATCAAGGCAGCAACAAAGGCTAAGTTTGCTGCCAGGATCCACTCGTTTGATTTTTAGTACTAAATTAGTAATAATATGCATGAACAAGTTATCCTATCTCAGTTTGCGGTGAGGATGCGTGCACGTAGCGGATACTGGCTTCATGACGGTGGTGAATTCCAGCACCTCGTCCATGTCCACGGGCGGGCGCCACTCGAGGTCGCGCACCATCCTCGCCACGAAGTACTCGGCGTGGTGCATGCCCAGCGCATACCCCGGGCACATGCGGCGGCCGGCGCCGAAGGGCATCATCTTGATCTCCCTGCTCCCCGTGAGGTCCACACGGTTGCACGCCGTGCGGGAGCAGGAAGTGGCCCGGCGGGTGCAGACGCAGGCTTTCCATGACGACGGCCTTGAGGTACGGCATGGACGCGAGGTTGCTGCTGCTTTCTAGTAGGGGTTTGGATGATTTCAGCTCGTCGCGCAGCTTGGCCTGGACGTCCGGGTGGTTCACCAGCTCGGCCATGATCCACTCCACCAATGTCACGGTCGTGTCCGTGCCGCCGTTGAGGAACTCGGAGCAGAGGCTCACCATCTCGGAGTCCGTGAGGGGCCGGTCGCCCTCGTCGGGCACGCGCAGCTTGAGCAGGGCGGGTCGTCGGCGCCGCGCTTGGCGCTGGCGGCGTGGATGAGCGGGACGAACACCTGGTCCTGCCTCCGGCGCACGGCGACATACGACTCCCACCGCCTGCGGAACGGCGGGGGAGAAAGCGGAGA
>LAPY01000133.1:152901-167878 GCA_000970635.1 Eragrostis tef | reverse complement strand
GCGGGGCGTGGGCGCCGCGCTTGGCGCTGGCGGCGTGGATGAGCGGGACGAACACCTGGTCCTGCCTCCGGCGCACGGCGACATACGACTCCCACCGCCTGCGGAACGGCGGGGAAGAAGGCGAAGACCGGGAAGGAGGTGACGGAGCGCAGGATTTGGTGCTGCAGCTGCTCGATCTCGTCCAGCGCCTCCTGCCCCAGCCGCGCGCCGAAGCACATGTACACCACCAGCTCGAACATGGAGCCGGAGACGGAGGAGGAGGGCGTCGCAGGCCCAGGTCAAAGATGGACCGCCGGAGCGCCAAGAACTTGCCCAGGAACACCAACGCCGGCGCCTCCTCTTGCTGTCCAAGTGTTGGCGAACCAACAAGACGACTACGAGGGCGAGGGACAGAGTGAAGCAGAGGAGGAGCAGCGTCTCTTCCATTGCTCTCTTGTTTCTCACTTCGTCTTCCTTTCCTGGTGCAAGCGCAACTGCAAACCAAGTGTTGTGGATGCCTGCGCTTCAATATCTGCCAAGTGTAAGGGCATCGAGCCATGTCTGTTTTTTTTTTTTTTTTTAAGGAGAATCGAGCCATGTCTGGTGGGATGAATTCCACCCGACAGATGCTGTGAACCGGATCCTGGCAGATAATGTGTGGTCCGAGTGGCCCGGCCCACATGGCATGTTTCCTCGGGTCTCTCTTAAGAGCCGCCGCCGCCCTAATGGCAGGGTACTAGCCCACAACGGCCCAATAGGCATACACACACGATCTGGCCCAAACGGTCACCGTCGTGCTTTCGTTTAACGCCATCGGAAGAAAAGGTAGCAAGCCGCTTCCTACTATATTCAACAACTTGAGCTTGGCATGTTATGTTGCTCATTTTCAAGCCAAAGCTTCAGTTCTACTAAACCTTCAATTCTACCATTGTACCATATATCAGCAACGCTGGTTGTTGCGAATAACTCGGACCCCTTTTTTGGTGCTAAAGATGAAGTTTGCTCGCTAGGATATTGCT
Source organism: Eragrostis tef (assembly GCA_000970635.1). NCBI lineage: Eukaryota > Viridiplantae > Streptophyta > Magnoliopsida > Poales > Poaceae > Eragrostis > Eragrostis tef. The sequence goes on along the minus strand of LAPY01000133.1, from coordinate 166,880 downwards.
CTTTCGGATTAGCCATAAGAACATGAATGCGTGACCGTGCGATGCAAGGCTGTTCCCCCTTCGCCCTAATGATCACAGATAGTGCAGCATCGAAATTCCTTTTTGCTGGTTCTCAAAGTACCAGCCGAAAACAACTTCTGAATCCCACAAGTACCACTGGAGCATGTGATGAAAAGACGACGAAACAGGGTTGCAGGGCCAACAGAAAATGATGGAGCATCCACAAAACATTTAGATCAATCCTTTTCATTTGAGTATATTTGCGCCGCACGATACGACTAGCTAGTATAATAGTATTACCGGTACAGTGTTTTAAAATTAGCTCATTCCTATGTACTATTTTTTTGTTTCTGTTTTATGAGGCACTGCGTCATGCCCTTTACCATGCTGATAAACCCCAAAAAGGCTATCGATTCCTTTGTGTCAAATTCCACTGCAATCTCTTTGATTGACATTTGGAGTCAACTTGATCAATCGGATAGTGATAGCCAATAGAATTGAAGATTCTACTCGCTGCACGGAGCAGCTAGCAAAGCATCCAGCCCTTTTGTTCTCCTTTTAAAAAGGAAAAGACGGAATAAAGGTCATGTTGCACAGCTTGAGGATTGCTGTAAGATTAGTCATAGAATATTACTTGTACAGTTTTATTACTAGGATTACACAATACTACATCGCACCGTTGGGGACAGCCGAGTTGAACTGGTCTGATAATAAAGGGAGGCAAAGGACAATTGACAAAGTGCCAAGGTCTCACAGCTACGCCCAGCTCAGGCGTTGCTGCCCCCTTGGTGGCCTGCACATCTTTGGGCATTGAAATCTTGGTCAGGACTTAGGTGCAAGCCGATCTTGTCTTGAGTCAACCCTTTGATTGCATCAACCGATTCTCAACACAACACCTCTGTTATCCACAAACTCTTTGTCCCGTTCCATATTTGACATGCGTCCAACAAATTGGACCTTTATTTCCTCTTTGATTGAAAAGGCAAAGCAAAAGGAGTCTACTAATTGTCAGCCCTGGGGATGAGGCTGAGCCTGAACTGAATGAATTGGACGTGCAAACTGAAAGATTGAGAGTCAGCAGCACACGAGGTCAACTGCAAGTTGCAACCGTGCACACGGCTGGCGAGGTCTTATGCTTGGGGGTTTGACGCCACTCAACAATTTTCAGTTTTGCAAATTTCTTTAATTCTATCATAATCTCCTGGATATTAGTTGGATGACTCAGCAGTTATTCTTTGATCAAGCTATTGACTGCACCGCAATTTATTTTTAAGTATTCATCTCTGAATTTTACTATTTGCCAGGACGTTCTTCTTTGGATTTATTAATCATATGGAATTTTATTATTAATTGGAATATTCATTTTTGAATACATGGGTATTCATATTCGGTTATTTTTCATGGTTATTGGATTTCTCTCTTTATACATACTATTGGCAACACTGGTCATGCAGAGCTATCAATCAGTGCTTAATGCATTCAGGCAATGCAGAGCTATGAATCAGATCTTGACAGCTAAATTTTATTCAGCTACACTGGGTTTGCTTATTGATATGAATTTCCGTGTCAAGTACGGAGGCAGAAAAACCTCACTGGAGGTCAGGCTACTTGGAGTGGTCCAGTTGCTAATATCCATCAGTTGAAGCTTAGCACAGAATCAGGTTCCTAGATTTATCATGTCAGTTGAAGGCTCGACCATGACGGCGATTGAAGCCAGACCAATCTGAGCTTGTCTATTCTGATGACAACCGGCGGCAATCCAAAGCAGGCTATGATGGCACAAAAATATTTAATTATGATTGTATATTGGCAAGGGGTACTATTTATTTATCCAGAAGCAATGCATGAGTCAACACATAACCCAGCTAAGTATCAGTCCGGTTCTGCTCGACATATTACTCGGCAACGTATTTTATATCGTCAATTTACTTGATCCGGTTTTATACAAGACTATTATCAGTTGGACAGTTAAATATTCACTCGGCTACAACTTTATTGTCGTTATTTCACTCGGAAAAGCAAGTCTGGGTCATCAGTTATTCATGTCAACTTTTCTGTTGTTATTTCACACGGCTGAAGAAGTGTGGACCATCAGTTTATTCATCTTTAGTCCCAATCAGTCGGCAACAGATTTACATCAACAGTGGCGCAACAATATTTGTAGGAAATTACTTGACCGTCTATTGGCGAGATCTATTGGGCTATATCTTCAGTATTACAAGATTTTTTAGATTTTTTTGAGTCTGCGCACAATTGTTCTAATTTCTCACAGACTCGGAGGCTAGTAGTTCATATGGACTCACTTACGTGAGTTCCATTGTTTTATTTACTCGGCTATAATGCCAGGCTTCGGAAAGCTTTATATCTAAATACATCTAATAGATGTGTTTTCGGTCATCATGACTAGGCTCTCTTTGACCTTCTGTCTAATTCATCAGATTACACAGAAGGTCAGAGGCTACATCTAATAGATGGACTCAAGGTGCATATTTAAAATTTTCAGAAGGCATCATCAGTCGTATATTGGTTATTTTCAGTTGGATATTGGATATTATCAGTATAAGAGGGCAAGGATCCTCTCATAATGATCAACTCAATATACCACACCAGCCCGAACCAGAATAATCCTGAGTGTCTGTGTTACCTTCGTGTTCTTGATTCCTTAGCACCTACACAAATAACTATCGAGGCTAAAAACGTCACGGCGGCAATCGTCGGGCGTGGGCTCAACTGCGGGCTTTGTAGCACGCGGCGCATGCGGCTGGTGGCGCCGTAGGCCATAGGAGTGGGGCGACGTGACCATGGGAGGCAGAGCACGCGGCAGACGGCGTCACAGTGACATCCAAATCCGCCTCTCTCGTGCTCGTCAGTCATGGCACCCCGCCCCGTCGGCATCGCAGGGGAGGGCGGTGGGCGAGGCAAGCAGCAAGACGGGGCGGCACGCCAACAACTCGCGAATCTGCTTGGGAATGATTGTGTGGGGTTGGACGAGCAAGATGAGCACCACTCCTCGCGAATCCACTTGGAATGACAGTGCAGGGCTAGACGGGCAGGACGAGCAGAGCCAGTGGCGGCAACGGCGGAGTGTTGGACGAGCAGGCGAGCTGCGCGCGGCGCGCGGCGCGGCGGCGCCCGGGACGTCGACCTGCAACGCGCGTGGCGAACTGCCTCTTGTGTTGGACATCAAAGAAAACTGCCCTTTTTCTTTTTACTGTGAACATGAGGCGAATGGACATTTGAGTCTCGATTGTTAGAGTCAGTCTTCTTTTGGTTCCTCTTAAATTAAAATTTAGATCTGTCACACTAAAACTTTTTAAGAATATTAAATAAAATTTAATTATAAATCTTATTTTTTAACAGATGAATGTTAATTTATGATATGTATCTAATGAGTCTAATTAATCTATGTTTCGTTGCTTAATTATTCATATTAATTTTTTAAATTAGTTAGAGATTTTGTAATTAGTTTTATAATTATATTTTTTAAATAATAAGATTAATCTTTTTTTAGCAAAAATAGTAAGATTCATCTAACTAAAACAAAGTAGAAATAGAGACACAGGCCGTGGGAAGTTTGATCCGGGTCTACCCGACGCTGGCTGGATAGAGAGGATCGGGAGAAAAGAGTGATGCTTGTGTACGGGGTTGGCGCTCCGGCGTTCCCCCTCGCTTGCAGGATGGACAGACGGGCCGCGCTGACAAATAAGTGGCCTTGGGCCGGTCATGGGCTTGAGTCAGATTTAGCTTTAAGCGGGCCAATTCTATATGTAGCCCGCCTTAAGTGATCTTTACAATCGGACACTTTGAGATTCGTGCGGATGGACATCGGACGGCTGGCGATCGCTGCGGGTTGAGGAGGAGAGGACAGATGTGCGATACGTGTCGCGCTCTGGTTGGGGGTGGGGTGGGAGAGAAAAAAAAACGAATTTTAAACTTCTTGTATCACTGGGCCTTCTCAAAGCATTAAACTTAGACGGGCTCCATGGAGAGTTTCGTTCATGGACTTGAGTATGCCTGCTTCATCAATCACACTGGGTCGAATCCAGTGTACTCACTTTGTGAACGGAAAACCTATACGTAGCCCGCCCGACGGGTTACTTACGATAGAAAAGCTTTAAGATTCGTGCGTATAAAGATCCAATGGCTCACGAGCGCTGCGGCATAAGGGCATTGCACAACTGAGCAACACGTGGCGGATTCTTATTGGGGCGGGTGGGAGAGAGAGAAAACGAATTAATTTTCAAATTTCAAGCATATTTTTCTCTCAAATCGTAAGTCCGTTTTCGAATCCGTTTGAACCATCATGTTGTTGAGAATTAATGCTACAAAATGAGATTTAAATGAATATTTTAAAATTTAAAATTTTCGTCAACATTTTGAATGTACTATGTCAATATTTTGTTTGCACTATGTCAACATTTTTGTTACTAGTCAACATTTTCTAAAAATGTTGATTTCATTTTTAAAAATGTTGAAATAGAACAACAAAAATGTTGACTCTTTTGTTTCGAAATGTTGACTCTCTGAGCTGGGCTGCGCTGACCAGATTTGATGGGCTATTAGACCGATCTATCATATGTTAAATATAGGACGCCTTACACATAAGAGGTCCCCTTTAATCCTGCTTGACTCTAACCTAACTTTGCCTTTTATTTCTGGTGGATCTGTTGGGGAACAGGAACTTGAGTGTTCAGATATACTCCTATAAACGCATCCTTCCCTAAAGAAAAAAGAAAAAACATATATACACATATCCGGACCCCCCCCCCGGGGCCTTCCCTTCGCATCTAACCCTAGCCTGTCGCCTGTCCTCCCGATCGAGTTGCGCCGCCGCCATCCTAGGCTTAGCCCTTATGAAGAAGCTATCGGCTCAAATCTGCTGGTTTAAGGAGGACGGGGTGGTTGATTTCGTGACCGGCGAGCTTCAAACAAGATATCGGATTCTCCTTCCCGAGGATACTGGTTAGTTCTTTGAGTTGCACCCTGTTACTAGTTCATAGGCACACCAATCCAATCGATTTAGATGGATATTCCCCAAAAAAAATCGATTTAGATGGAAAAGAAACTTTTTTGTTTTGTATATTCATCCATTCATGTTTGTTAAATTGGAATTTTTAATCCAATGCAAAATCATGCTTCGCAATTTCTGTGTTCGCTGCCAAAATTACTCGACAAGTATGCATATACATGTATCTTATATTCTTATATTTGTGTGCAAATTATTCCTGCTGATCCCATCATCCTCTCTGTCACCAGACATAGAAGATTATAATGCACATGAAGCATTCTGGGAAGATATACTTGGAGTAAAGCCTCGATATTGGACTGGGAACGCAGATCAGGTGTCTGAATCCAACAGAAGTTTGGTTGGTAAGCCTTCAAAGCTTCTTCTTGATTCCCCTCTTCTGGATGGCTCTTGTACAGTTGCCCCTCTCCTCAATGTCCTTAGGAATTTGCCCCTTGTGGCGGCACGAACAAAATAAATAAATCTTAGTGTGAGATCTTAGCAAATTCCTCTTAGGAATCTCATGGGAATATCAACCCACGATTTCAGCAAATGCGAAAAAAAAACAGTTTGGGGCTTCCTTACATTCGTTTGAGTGGGTGCCGAATACGTGAAGTAGCGACAGTGGCTGTGATTAGAATAAACCACGCCAGCCATTTGTTTATAGCTGTGGTGTGTGTGTGTGTGTGTGTGTGTGTGTGTGTGTGTGTGTGTGTGTGTGTGTGTGTGTGTGTGTGTGTGTGTGTGTGTGTGTGTGTGTGTGTGTGTGTGTGTGTGTGTGTGTGTGTGTGTGTGTGTGTGTGTGTGTGTGTGTGTGTGTGTGTGTGTGTGTGTGTGTGTGTGTGTGTGTGTGTGTGTGTGTGTGTGTGTGTGTGTGTGTGTGTGTGTGTGTGTGTGTGTGTGTGTGTGTGTGTGTGTGTGTGTGTGTGTGTGTGAATGTTGCGTGTGTTGGCGCGCGTGGAGTCTGTAGCATAGCAGGTTCCACGACGCACCTGCTTTTGTGTGTGTGTGTGTGTGTGTTCTCGATCAGTTTGTGTCAAGCCAGAGCGACTTGCGTGGATCAGTTGGCTTTGATCATGTCCATGACGGTTGGCGTCATTTACAAAGGATGCACGCCGCCTCATCTTAATTTTGAAGGTTTGACCAGTACCCATACTTCCAGCTTGGATCCTTTGAATTTTCCTTCGTTGCTGGATTAGACTTGGGATCGTAGTCGCCATTGACAGAAGCCGGACTCGCCATCAGTTCAGGCCTACCACCACATGTAAAATATTAAAATTGCCATTTGTTGTGATTTCATACATAGCGCTAGCTAGGGAAATGATGTTGAAACCTCCAATCTTTTGTTTGCATCAACAATTTTTGGTTTGGGAACTCTTGCTGTCCAACTTAATTGGACAGTTTGATAATTAATTGGACGACTAGCTTGCATTATGAAGTCATTCGTTGTTAATTACTTGATCCTATTTTTACAAGTAAACTGCTCATGGTACAGTTTTATTTCTCCACTACAGATGAAGCTTTGAAGAATGATGCAAAATATAAAAAGGACACAGAGGACTACTTCAAAAGCATCCGAGAATTGAATGATAGCAACAGTGAGAGCAAAGGGTTCACTGCGGTTACCATGCTGCCGCGGTCTCCTTCTCCTAGGTGCTTCCATCTTTGGCACCAGTGGTTCCGAATGACAAACACTAACCCAAGTACGTAATTTCATTTTGTGACCTAGTGCAATTAATTAATTAATTAAAATCGTTCAATCCGTTGGTGATGACTTTCCTTTTGCTGTTCTTATTAGCTTTTCAGGCAAGCAAGCTCTTTACAGCACCTCGGCCTTATGAATATATATCTAACTCACTACTTCAGTTCAAATCAATGAAATTCTCTGGTGACTTGTCCCGTGGACAGACGCTGAAAATTCATGGGTTCATTGCAGTGCGGGACAATATTGATAAACTACGGAACTACATCTTTAATAGATCACAGGAGCATGCCCAAGTGGTCACTCAGGATTCACCTGATATATGGTTGACCAGTGCGGCCCGAGGGATAACCGCGGACTGTCCACTCCTCGTTGCATACAGCCTCAAGGTGGTTAAGATAAGCGATGAGAGTGGTGAAGAAGAAGTCTTAGAAGAGGTCCTCGTTGACGGGTGCTTCAGATTCGAGCAGAGGTATGCTGCACAAAGTGCGATTATTTAGCCCTGTGATTGGACCATTCGACATCCGCTTCAATTTCCTGAGGTATGCTGTGGAAGCAACAGTGGAGGTCAAGGTGAATAGGGCCGTGCCCGGCTACAGCCTGACCTCGGTCACAGCGGCCACTTGTGGATGTGGATCCAGGGAAGAGATACCACTCCCCATGTCTGCTGCAGCAGTTCCACCGCCTGGCCGGGTAGCTGCACTATCATCGTCAGTGGTGGCCGTTGCAAAAGCAGTTGTGGCTGTTGAACTGGGCTGTCAGCTGAAGCTCAAGTTTGAGATCACTAATATTAGTAGAGATGAGAAGGAAGGATCAACTGGTGGTAGTAGTAGGCGCAGCTCGTCCCAGCACGAGCTCTTGTTCACCTCGCAGAAGCGTCATCACACCAAGGGCGCTGTGGTGATGGGCAGGATGTTCAAGGTGGCGGCCAAAGTCACCTGGTCCACCATGGGGACAGCATATGTCCCCTTTCTTCATAGTAGGAGGGCCTTGCTTGGTGATTCAGACGATCCCTGCTCCTTCTCAGATGATTAGGAGCTTTCTCAATGAATGGTACAACCACCTTCGTCAGCAGCAGCCACAGTGTCCGCAGTTGTTTTTCTGCAGTTACAGCTTGCTAAACAGGATAAACTTTTGCATATTGCGGAAGCCACTTATGTAAAAAAAAATTATGATGAAAAGCAGCTTTTGCTTATAGCCCGATTTAGTTCTCATGAAGTTGTTGCAGAATAATAAATATGTAATTGTGCTTTGTACTCTATTTCCTATCTTAAATGAAAGAGCAATGCTACTGCTCCAATTTCCCAAAAAAATAGAATTCTAGTTTTTGGCAGAATTTTTTAAGCAGTGCCAAACAGGACAAAAATAACAAGCAGAATTTTAGTAATGTCTACAACTCTTATACCTGGGCCGTCCGTGGCACCTCGCCCGCCGGCGTGGAAGCGCCGCACCCCGGAATAGTTAGCCACTGTGATCACAGATAGTGCAACATCGAGATTCCTTTTGCTGGTTCTTAAAGTACCAGCCGAAAACAACTTCTGAATCCCACTACTTCTTAAAGACGACGTGACAGGGTTGCATGGCCAACAGAAAACGATGGAGCATCCACAAAACATTTACTAGACCAATCCTTTCCTCTTAAGCATTTTTGCGGCGCACAATACAACTAGCTAGTATAATAATTTTGTTGTTTATGTTTTCTGATGCACTGCCTCATGCTCTTTACCATGCTAATCATCTTTTCTTCGTTTTCTGAACCCCAAAAAACTATCAATTCCTTTGTGTCAAATTCCACTGCAACAATCTCTTTGATTGACATATGGAGTCAACTCGATCCATCGGACAGCAACGGCCAATAGAATATGAAGATTCTACTCACTGCACGGAGTAGCTAGCAAAGCATCCAGCCCCTTTTTTTTTCTCCTTTCAAAAAGTAAAAGAAGGAATAATACTGAGTAGTAGTCATGTAGCACAGCTTCAGGATTGCTGTAAGATTAGTCATAGAATATTTGCTTGTATACACAAAAACGCACAGGCAGGGACAGCTGAGTCGAACTAGTCTGATAATAAAGGGAGGCAAGGACAATTGACAAAGTGGCAAGGTCTCACAGCTACGCCCAGCTCAGGCGTTGCTGCACCCTTGGTGGCCTGCACATCTCTGGCCATTCAAATCTTGGTCAGGTGTTAGGTGCAGGCCGATCTTGAGTCAACCCTTTGATTGCATCAACCGATTCTCAACACTACTGTTACAAAATTAACTAGGGATAACATAAACTTGATTTTGATTGAAAAACGAAAGAGAAAGGACGATCTACAAAATTCAATCAAAAACGAGACTAGCAACAAACTAAACAGCAGATCGAAAGAGACGAACTGACAACACAAATCACATGGATCCATTGTCGGACGGGGAACAGTAGGTGACTTAAAAATTATGCTAGGAAGAAGATCAGCGTAGTCGTCGAAGATGAAGCAGACGTCGGAGAGGAAGTAGTCGTTCGGAAGGGCAGCGAGCGGTCGTGACGATGCACTTCTCAGAAACCTGATCGTCGGCACCAGTGCAGGTCTTCAAATGACCAGCGTTGGTTCGGAGACACCGCTCTCCTCAATCCGCTGCACGGCGGATGAAGGATGGCGAGGCTCGAAGGCGGCGGCGCAGAGTATGAGAGAATGGCGATTGCTTGCTCTGTATCTCTCCTGGCCACAGGGACGTCTCCTTTTATACACAGGAGAAAGACACAGAAATAAAACACATTGATTTGCCATGATATCAGGTACCTCCCCGGAGCCTTAATTCGGAGAAATAAATTTTCTTAATCGTGTGTGTGTTAATCACACCGATCTTCATTGCTCCTTTTAACGCGGCAGTCAAGGTGCTGGTAAATTATCCCATCGATTGAGCAGCAAAAAATAAACCGATGTAGTAGACCTTTCACGACGCGAACGCACAAGTCACGCGAAACACGCGATGCGTGCGCGCGCATGTGTTCTACTGCAGCCTGTGTTATAGTTTGCTTCACTCATGTTGGAAAGCATCCAACATCCCACCTTATATATTGAGATACATTTACCTAGATGAGCAAGGTGGTATTAAAGTTTTCACCCAGCCATCTCAACACACAGCAGCCATCTCAACACATCACCTCAACACACAGCAGCCGTTTGGGCTGGCTAACAGGCCTCAAATTCCAACTACTACACCTTTGTTAGAGCAGGTTTAATAAAACAGCCCGCTGCCGGCTGCGAGTCTGCTCTTTCGCCTGCTTCCACGCCTACTTCTGCGTCCGCTGCTGGCTGTAAACAACCTTTTTCCTTGCGTGGGACCCAGCCGTAGTGACGAACGGCCGGCTTCAAGCGGGCGAGTGACGAACGGCCGCTTCATTCTCTCTCTTCAATTCTCTCTCTTCCACGTGGGACATCATCCGGCTGAGAAGCCTTATTATACTTGCTCTTATCCACAAACTCTTTGTCCCGTTCCATATTCGTGACATGCGTCCAACAAATTGGACCTTTCTTTTCCTCTTTGATTGAAAAGGCAAAGCAAAAAGGAGTCTCATTTAGTAAAACCCAAATTGTTCCTCTTTTCCAACAATGTGCAAACTGAAAGACTGAGTCAGCGAGCACATGAGGTCAATGGCAAGTTGCCACAGAGCACACGGCGGGCGAGGTCAATTGCAAGTTGCAGATGGTCCAAAAGGTTTAGGTTGCAGTTCGGATGATCAAAGCTTGTTGCTCTGGGACGGCATCAGCATCAGCAGTATGAGTGAAAACGTGAATGGAGAGCGTTTCCAGCCTGCATACGTGAAAACGTGAATGGAGAGCGTTTCCAGCAAGGTGTCGGTGGCTCCATAACAAAATCCCGTCACCGCTCTTGTACTCACCAGCAGCGCCGAGCTTCCATGGCGATTTCGAGCCGAGCTCGAAAATTGTTACCGGCGAGCCGAGCTCCATGGGCACCGCCGCAGAGAGAAGCTCCATAGCTCGTCGCGGGGCAGAGCTTCAAGCGTCGTCGCGGGGCAGAGCTCTACGGGCGCGGCCGCAGCCCCAGATCCATGGGCGCCGCCTCTCGTCCTCGCACGAATTGCCCGGCAAGATTTGACCCAATCGACCTCGACCTGTGCTTCAATCCAGCTTTGTTCCGCCTTGAATCGAACTGCTGCGCTGTCCGATTTCCATCCTTCCTCTTATCAAGCTCATGCTCCCGAATCATCCTCCGTTGCTCTGTCCTGCCTCAAGAGCAACGCATCTCGAATTGCTCTGTTCTTGAGCATTCACGGAGTCTGAGATTGTCTGAATACTCACGAGCGAGCTACGGCTGCCATTCTGCCTCGTCGTCCAGCGTCTGAACAGAGGATATCTTGCGATGCAGCAAAGGATTGCGTTCTTAGCTTTTTTTTTTCTTCCGAATGAAAGAACAGAGGATTTGTGAGGCAGATGACGACGAGGACGTCCAGCGCCAACGTAAAATATTTGGTGCTGAATCGTTTGTGTTTTCCCAAAAAAACAATATAGTGTCATTTATTAAATCAAAGTAAAATGTTACTCTCATGTTTTGAGTTAAAAAATAAGTAAATTATAGTCGCTAAAGATAATGCGAGAGAAAGGAGAGGGAGGTGAAAGAATTTTACACTCACCGCATAAAATGCAAAGTGATCTCACTTAGCTAATGCAACCAACCGAGCACAAGCTTGTCCTAACTAAAAATGATCTATCCAAACAACTAAACATGTGTCTGTTTTTTGTTGTTGCATTGGCAAGACTTGACCCAATCGACCTCGAGCTGTGTTTCAATTCAGATTTGTTCCGCCTTGAATCGAACTGTTGTGCTGTCCGATTTCCATCCTTACTCTTATCAAGCTCATGCTCCCGAATCGTCCTCCGTTGCTCTGTCCTGCCTCAAGAGCAACGCATCTCGAATTGCTCTGTTCTTGAGCATTCACGGAGTCTGAGATTGTCTGAATACTCACGAGCGAGCTACGGCTGCCATTCTGCCTCGTCGTCCAGCGTCTGAACAGAGGATATCTTGCGATGCAGCAAAGGATTGCGTTCTTAGCTTTTTTTTTTCTTCCGAATGAAAGAACAGAGGATTTGTGAGGCAGATGACGACGAGGACGTCCAGCGCCAACGTAAAATATTTGGTGCTGAATCGTTTGTGTTTTCCCAAAAAAACAATATAGTGTCATTTATTAAATCAAAGTAAAATGTTACTCTCATGTTTTGAGTTAAAAAATAAGTAAATTATAGTCGCTAAAGATAATGCGAGAGAAAGGAGAGGGAGGTGAAAGAATTTTACACTCACCGCATAAAATGCAAAGTGATCTCACTTAGCTAATGCAACCAACCGAGCACAAGCTTGTCCTAACTAAAAATGATCTATCCAAACAACTAAACATGTGTCTGTTTTTTGTTGTTGCATTGGTTTAACCTAGTTTGAGATAGACTGAATAGGATCCTATACAAGACTAAACTAGTGCAAATAACCAAACACACCGTATATGTATTGGTCAGAAGGAAGCAAGTGCAAGAACTGAAGCAAGAGAAACTAGTCAAGATCCAATAATACTCGCACCCCGAAGTTTGTTACGCGTGCCGCACCTTGGAAGACTGAGGTCATGCCACCGCCTACTGAATTTTTCTCTCTCTGCGGTTTAGACTCTGCTCCAGCCCCAACCAAAAATCAAGCAGACGTGTGCCGCTCCTTGGAAGACTGAGGTCACGCCACCGCCTACTGAATTTTTCTCTCTCTGCAGTTTAGACTCTGCTCCAGCCCCAAACAAAAATCAAGCAGAGCCTATCCAAATCCCTTGGCAGTCGGTGAGAGGAAGATACTGGTGGCGGAGAAGGGAGAAACCCACCGACTCTCCCCTTACCAGCAGACATCAAAATTCAGCAAAATTCAGAGAGAAAGTGGGAGACCGTTGCTTCAATTGTTTGGCCCGAGGTCATAAGGTGGCGCTTGGAACTGCACAGGCAGCGAACACATCTCTTCCAGTTGCAGACTCCTCTCTGCTAAGGCTGATGATTCGCATGGAGGCAGAAGAAATTCAAGAACCCATCGCAATATCCATGGAAGGTCTCACTTGAGCGATGATGAAGACAAGGACATAACCCAGGCTCCCAAGCTGGAATGTGGTAGTGTCCCCATGGGTTGCAGCTCACAGACAGCAGCGGGTCACCCTTATTATCAAGCCTCAATGAAACTTGGTCAATCTCGGATGCCATTCACATCATTCCACAAGACCACTTCACGACCACACAGCAACTTGAAGCATGGCTTGGGACGATAGACAGATCAAGGAAGACAAACTCATTGCATCGAGCGGAAAATAAAGGAGCTGATGACACACCAATCTCCTCTCTAGTCGCTTGTCATCTAGAGATTCCCTCACCAGAACTTGACATGATGAATTTGGATTCATCTAAGGTACAGCCACAAATAAAAACATGGAGGCAGCTGTGGAAGACTCGGCATGCAGGCAACTCTCCTTCAAGTATCAACGTTGAAGTCGCTAAGAAAGCCACAAAAATTATAGAACAATTCATTAGAGCGGCGGTACCTTACTCGGATGCCATCCACAGTCGGCCTCAATGTGCTTAGTTCTTTTACCCAGACTAGGTGATGACCATGGTCTGGGCCTAGCATTTCTGTTGGGTTAGTCTATCTGTCTATGTAATCTTAGGTTGTAACTCTATTTTCCCTTCTTAATAAATAGCAGTGCTCCTGCCTTATTTTCAAAAAAAAAAAATACTAACACGTGAGTAAGGTTCATACATCTGCTCTTCAGCATGAATAAACAATACACAGACTAATCCAACTCTAACAAGCTGTTAGTTTATACAGACATCCATCTACATACACATCAAGCCTTTTGCAGGGGGGAGTACAATACAAATGAAAGAATGGAGTACAGTACAGCTGAGGGAGGGAACAATAAATTTGACCTCCGAAGCAGAGCAATGGTTCAGAAAGAGTGGTGTTGCGGCGCGGCATTGGTGGTGGCGGCGGCGCGCGTGCTGTTGTCGATGCAGCGCACGACCTCGGCGCGGAAGGCGACGACGCGGTGGAAGACGGCGCGCACCTGGCGCTCCAGCGGCGCGAGGCCCTCCTCCAGCGCCCGGCACGCCGCCGCCAGCTCCTCGGCGCGCTCCGTCACCTCGCGCGCGCGCTCCTCGCCGACGATCGTAGCTGCTTCGTCTTCCTCTTCCTCGGCGATCTCTTCGAGCAGGCTGTTGAGTTCCCGCGCGGCGCGCTCCACGGCCTGCATCTCGGCG
>LAPY01000133.1:98045-109728 GCA_000970635.1 Eragrostis tef | reverse complement strand
CACCCTGTTGCTCGCCCTCTCGGGCCGCGTCGGGGGCGACGACCACGTCGTCGTGGTCACCGACGCCAGCAGCGTCGTGGCCCTCGTCCTCGCGGCGTCTGACGTCTCCGTGCCGGACGTCGACACGGACAGGCCCAGCTCGCCCTGGGAGACGGAGACGGCGGGCTCGCACGCAAGAATTCAGACAGCAGGGCGTAGTGAAGAAGCAAAATGAGCCAGGAAGGAGCGAGAGGAGCAGGCAAGATATAGAGCACACAAATGAAACAGTCAAACACTTTGGACTTCTTTGACGGAGCACATTCAAGAATTGCGGCAAAGGGTTGACAAAAGGGAAGGTGAAATAGTCAAACGTGAACGATGGAAGAGGAAATAAAAGCAGCCAACAATACATTGGACTTCTTCGGTTCTTCCTATGGAGCAAAGTCAAGGAATGCGGCAACCTTTTGCAAAGGTTGACAAAAGAAGCGAAGCTGGCTGTCTAGAATCATTGGATCAAAGAACAAAGAATCAAACGGTGCTGAAATTTTCAGGCGACGTGGCCGGTGCGAGAGGAGGCGAAACCCCTGCGGGATTTATCCTCTTAGATATCCAAAGAAAACCATACTCCATTCCAAAATCCAAGATCGAATATGCAAGTCATTAAAAACAAAAATTTACTTTCGAGCTTGCTGATAAACTATTAGAGAACAAACCTACATCAGCTGCCACTAGCACATTCGCCCATTCAAATCTTTCACACTTCCCTCAATTTGTGAGGAGAGTGCTCAATTCACCACAGAAAGGCATCCACACATGACAAAAGACTGCTCAATGCATCGCAGAGATAGTCACCAACACCTCTTCTAAGAAGAGAGCGCTTGGACCTTGAAAAGTCGGCACAAGTGCAGCCTAAGAACACAATGATCCTGCAGGAACACATGACATGAGAACAATGACAAGTAGCTCTCTTGACCATGGAAACACGTGAACACAAATCAACTGAACATGAATCAATATGCGCTTAGCATCCTCTTTTGCACCGAGCATTACCAACACAACAGTTACTCCATAATGACCTAGATAGCACACTGAACTAGGTGGCAACGAAATATACACATAATAGTATCTTTGCAGTTGGCACTCTTGGGACTAGCTGTGCAATATTTCCAACAGGTAGGTGCATACGTTCAACCTTAAAAAAACATTAATAAGATAATGGTACTATGATGGAACCTCTCTAAAGGGCAAAAAATGTTATCACCATATTGAAATGATTTCATTCACAATTTAGTCAAAGCTAGCACTGCACGAAACACCCGTTGAGACATTGTGGTGGAATGCAAGGTCTAAATTCACTTGTTAGAGAAGTGTTGAGTCACTTGTTAGAGAAGTGTTGAGTCCAATCAAGTAGCAAAATCAACAGTATCAAGATCCAATTCAAAAAGTCCTGGAGGTGGAAAGGCTGAAAGACAAGGAGGGCATCCACCAGCAAAACTAGGCTGAAAGACAAGGAGGGCATCCACCAGCAAAACTGAGCTGAAAGAATTTGTCCGTAAAAGAAAAACGAAAGCAATGCGATAAAGATATATCATACACTGCAATCGAGGAAAACAACATAAAACAGTATACATGCAAAACTGAGCTGAAACAATTTGTCCGTTAAAGGAAAACGAAAGCGATATGATAAAGATATACTACCAAACACTGGAAGCAACAAGAATCTAGGCTAGCAGGAATTGCTGACCAAAGATGGCTCAAACAACATCATTTAAAAATGTATACAAGAAAGTCACCTCCTTTTGTAATCACATACTCCTATGTAGCTACACTTGCATATCAGTTATTACAAACAACATGACATGGCACCAGATGAACTTGTGTGTAAACTGAGAAGAAACTCAAAATGGGTAACACTGAATAATGGGTGCAGCAAAATTGTATAACAGAATCAGTAGAAATGGCACAAAACCAATGCCGAAAACTGCCCTTGAGGTGCCATCTTCGACATATTGAACCATGGACTACAGCCAGTCGTTGAATCAAACACCACAGGCTAAGACTTAAACAGAAAGGGATAGAAGGAAAGCTCACAGGTCCAGCAAGCAAACCATATAGAATTATAACAGAAAAAAAAAAGCAGACTGGAATATATCAGCCTGTATGCAACTCCTTCAGGATCATGCCAAAACAAAGATTTTAGAATGGTCTTTGGCACAGCAATTAAAAGCCATAGAATATATAGTACATGCATGTTAACGCTATGCTTGCTCAAATTTGCAACAAAATTCATAACATGAGTTCTTTGCCTATTATTGCATATGTTTTTCTCACTAAGAAATGGTTCGGAATATATCAGAGATTCTACAAATAGAAAGTAAACAACACCAGTTTCTTGTCTCATAGGATGAATATCCCACTTGATCAGCTCAAGAAGCAATGATGGAAAAAAAAATCACCGTTTTTCAAGTAAAAAAGATGGGTTGTTTCCGTGAGACCGCAGAGATCACTATGCACCCATGGCGGCCCTTTTGCCCCTTTTGGACGTTGATGGTGCATTCTCCACCAAGATCCTAGACAAAATATCTGCTTGCTTTGAGTACCCTTCAGATTTTAAGCTCTTGAGCAAAGCATCACAACCTTTCTGGTCAACAACACCTCCTTTGTTCTTAATCTTGCAAAGCATGGAGTATGCAGGCAATGTCTTTTCCTCAGTGTATAGGGCCTCCAGAACTCTGTCATAGGTCGAGAAGCTTACATCAAAGTCCCTGTCCAACGCAAAATCAGCCAGCTTCTGTGCCTCCATCACTCTGTCATTCTCACAAAGGCCGACCAGCAACTTATCTAGATCAGGCATACAGCCATTTTCCACCATCAGATTGACACGGCCTATTGCCTCCTCCACATGGCCCCTAACGAAGAGAGCTTCCAAGACCTTGTGTGCAATGTCCATGTTCTCTGTAACTCCCTTCTCGATCATGCTCTTCATGACCCTACTTGCAGTCTGAACCCGACCATCATCGAAGAGCGCCACCATGACAGACTTGAACAGAGCTGCGCTTGGAAGGTGACCCTGCTCCATCATGCTGTCCAATGCTCTCTTTGCATCAGCTGACTCGTTCTTCTTCAGGAAGCCATCAACGAGCAGTGCATGTGATTCGGGTTCCGTCGGGACACCACGGCGTGTCATAATGGCGAGAATCTCTTGCGCAGCCTCTGGCACACCTTCCTTTGCATGCCCACGGATAAGACTATTAAATGCAGCCTTGTCGTCCACACCTTTCTTCATCAGCTGTCTGAAGAACGTCTCAGCCTTGTTGGTGCTTCCATTGTTGCACAAATATTCAATCACCGGGTTATAAGCCGATGCTTCGAGCACAGGACTTTTTGGGCTCTGCAGCGTTCCCTTCTCCATAAGCTCATCTAGCACTTCAATTGCAGCTTCAGACTTGCCACCTGCACAAAGTCCTTCCATCAACACTCCATACTGTCTTGGATCCACTAGAGCATGTTTGAACTGCCCGCTCTTCCTGTGCACCTCCAAAGCCCCATCCAAGTCCCCAGCTTTGCACAGCGTCTTGACCAACCTCAAAAACACCGATTTGTCCTTTGGTGTGAGACGACGTTCTGCCATGTTGTCCACTGCCTTCCGGGCCTCCGCCACCTTCCCCTCATCATCGCAAAGTCCCGGCATCAATGCAGCAAATGTTTTCTCGCTCAACCTCAAACCCTTCTCGCCCATCTCCATGAATAAGCTGACTGCATCCTCCACCTTTTCAGCAGCCACATATCCCTTGATCATGACATTGTAAGAGACAGAGTTTCTTTCGATTCCCTCCCCTGTCATTTCGTCAAACAGCTTGCGTGCACTCTCCAGATCACCTGCCCACACCCAAGCATTGAGCAGGGTGTTGTAAGTCGTGACATCAGGCGTCACTCCATGACCCTTCATGTCCCCGAACACTCTGACAGCAGCCTCCATCTTCTTGCAGAGGCCAAACCCCCAGATCAATGTGTTGTAGGTGGACAGGTCCGGGGTGACGCCATCCGCGATCATGGCGTTGTAGATCCGCCTGGCCATGGCCTCACGGCCGCGGCAGAGTATGGCCTTGAGGACGGCGTTGTAGGAGAGGGCGGTGCGGGGGATACCAAGGTCGGGCATCATCCGGAAGAGCTTGACGGCCTCCTGTGGGATGCTGGCCTTGCCATAGGCCGCGATGAGGGAAGCGAGGGTGGCCTCGTCGGGCGCGATGGAAAAGGAAGGCATGGTGTCGAGAACGAGGCATCGCGCGTGGTTGAGCATGCGGCGGGAGGAGAGGATCGGGATGAGGAGCGCGAAAGTGGCGGGCTCCGGGCGGAACCCGGCGCGGCGGTAGGCGAAGCGGAAGAACTGGAGCGCGAGGTCAGCGCGCCCGGCATCTGCGGCGCCGGAGATGACGCCGTGGACGAGCGGGGCTTCTAGGGTGGGCGAGAGCAGGCGGATGGAATTCTCGAGGCGCGTCGTCCACTGGCGGCGGCGGATCATATAGAGGATCGTCTCATGGAGAGGCTCCTCGCGGCGGGGCGGGTTGGGGTCCGCCGCGGGCGACGGCGCCGACCCCTCCGGGATCTCCTCCGGGGATTCGACGGCAGAGGCGGGGGTTTCGAGGTTGGATGTGCATAGAGCACGGCGGGAGAGACTAGTGGGGGCGTGGGGATGGCGGGAGAGGAGCGAAAGGCGGAGGTGGAGGTGGCGGCGCGCCATGGCTGCTGCTGCGGAGGTTTGGGAATGGAGACGACGAGGGTTTAGGAGAAGACGATGGGACGGCGGCGTCAAGGGCGTGCGAGATGGGCTGCTTTGCTTTGGTCCATGGGCTCAGTTTTAATGGGTTAGGGAGTCTGGAGAGATGGAGGCCCATCAACATGCAAGTTGGGCTGTATTGGTACTTCAAATCTTCTTTTCTTCCTTCCCTGGAGAGAGAGAGAGAGAGAGAGAGAGAGAGAGAGCAAAGCTATTTCTTGTGTCGCTGTTTTAGGAATTTTAGTGTCACCTCAATCAATCTTCAAAAGCCTCTTGTATATCCTTTTTTGCGCAATAGAATATTACTCTGGTGACATTTCATTTTCGGGCGTGACTCCTCTGCTCTGCTATGTGCAAAATCAATTCTCATGACCAAGGAGACTCCAACATGTATTGACACCAATAACACTATTTCTTGTAAAAACTTTTTGCCTGTACTATACATTCATGCATGCAGTGTAGAAGGCCCCTCTCGAGTTTATTGCTAATGGCATCATCACTAACCAAACTACTATAATACCTAATCAAATAAACCCCTTCTAAAATCATCTGAATGTTGCCGGCTGCGTGAACCTCTCCAACCGGGGCTCCGTCAGGTCCACCGCCTCCTCCTCGTCCGCCGGCGGCGGCCGCCAATTGCTCCGGCCGTGGGGGCTCATCAGCAGCATCCCGTTCACCAACTCGCCCGACACCACGGCTCCGGCGCCCTTGTTAGCAGCGTTCCCCCTGTCACCTGGCCACGACGCACGGCCCGGAGGCGGCGCTTTCCACTGGACCGTCGACGAGCATTCCTGCTGCCTCTCGATGTCGTCGGCATCGGGCTCGTATCTCCCCACGTGAGGCGGCGTCTGCAGAATCAAGAGCAGATAGATATTCAGGACGCGCGTTGGCCATGGCATGCAGCTTCAATTCGTTCGTGGGGGAGGAGAGGAGAGGGCACTGACCGTGAGGTTGAAGGCCATGGGGAGGTTCCGGCGCTTGGCGCCGTGCAGCGGAGCGATGGTGGAGAGGATCTGAACCACCTCGGTCATGGTGGGCCTCGATTCAGGGTCCCACTGCAGGCACTCCCTCGCCAGGTGGGCCATGATCTGCATCTCCTCCGCCGGGAACTTGCCCTGCAGCGTCGGGTCCGGCAGCTCCGTCACCACCAGCCTGCTGTCCCGCAGCCGCGACGTCGCCCAGATGACGAGGCTCTCGTCGGTCCTGGTGGAGGCCGACTTGTGGATGGGCGGGCGGCCGGTGATTAGCTCCAGGATGACGACGCCGAAGCTGAACACGTCCGACTTGAGCGACGCCTTTCCCACGATGGCGTACTCCGGTGCGAAGTACCCGAACGTGCCCAGCATCCGCGCCGGGGAGCTCGAGCAGCTCGTCACGCCGTCGTTCATCAGGCACTTGGCCATGCCAAGATCAGTGATCTGCACAAGTCCAAAGAAAGAAGTGTCAGCATGAGTGCTTTGATTTTCAGCATTCAGCAACAAGTCTCTGAATTATATCACTGCTAAGTGCTAACCTTGGCTCTGAACTTGTCATCCAGGAGGATGTTGGTGGACTTGATGTCCCGGTGGAGGATCCGCGGCGCGGCCGCCTCATGCAGGTACTCCAGCCCCCTAGCGGCGCCGAGCGCCACGCTCACCCGGGTCTGCCAGTCCATGGCCTTCCTCCCTTGCTTCAGGTCAAGGCAGTCCCTCAGGTTGCCATTGGACATGCACTCAAACACCAGCAGCCTCTCCAGCTGCCGCCCTTGGCTCTCCGAGCAGTACCCCAGCAGTGGCACCACATGGCAGTGGTTCAGCCTCGACAGCAGCTCGATCTGTGTGGGCATTCGGAATATTATTGCTTCACTCTGTTACCCATCACACCACCACAAGAGAATTGGAGAAGGGAATCTGCAACGGAATGAAGAATGTGCACCTCGGATAGGAACTCGAAGTCTTCGTCTGCACCTCCGAGGGGCCTAAGCTTCTTCACGGCAACAACTTTGCCATCAGTAAGCTGGCCTCGGTATACCTTGCTGGATCCACCCACTCCGATCAGATGCTCGTCTGAGAATTTCCCAGTTGCTTGTTCCAACTCCGTGTATGAAAACCGGATGATTACACCAGGGAACGCGCCATTGTCACTGCTGCAAATGAGAGGGCACGCACATAGAAACTCTGCAGCCAGAATTTCAAACAAGAATCACGGTCTGTCGGTCAGGCGATTCAGTTAAGAACAGCATCCAAATTCCAAAGAGGGAGAATATATATGCTTGCCTTTTAGAATACTGAGCCTCGGCTTGGGTTTTAGTTGGGGAAGAGGAGATGATCGATGGCTCACAAGGTTCGATCTGCTGCTCCAGCTGGTGTATTTATCAAAGGAGTATACCTGCGAACGTGGAGAGAGGGCATCCTTGCGGCGAAAGTAGTACACGGTGGTGACAAGGAAAGCAGTAGTGGTAAGAACCACACACACTAGGAGGGTAACTATGACTGTTTTGTTGGAGACATGATTTTTTCCTTCCTCAGAACTTCCTGAAGAAGTTAAGCAGACATAATTCAGTGACCCCAAGTTCACTTCAGCCCATAATCGAGTTCCTATATCTGAATCAGTAAACAAAGTAATAATGCATACCTGGCGTGCAGTTACATGAAGTGAAGCAACTCCTATCATGTAACACAGCGTGCTCTTCTCTCCAAAGGCCCTTGTCAAAGGCGCATGTGCAGTTCCATGACCCTGTACTGCCATTTTCATCTGCTGCAATACCCAATTCAGTTGCCATTATGGCAAATTATATATTGAAATGTTGACAAAATGCATGCTCGATGGTCCTTACCTTGTTGGCAATGGCAGGATGAAGAACAATTGGACAACATGCTTCTGTTAGAGTTCAATTCTGCTAGTGGATGCGCTGCGCATATACATGTCCAGTTCGCTGTTTCAGCTTCCTCTGTGGTTCCATCTGTGCAACGACTAGCGTGAGATATTGTCTCCATTCATCATCAATTCCAGATTCAGTTTTTGCAAGCATGTGCAACAGATACAAAAGTAGAAGCATATTCGTGAGAATGGAGAGTGTACCACATAAGGCTGCTTGCATCAGAAGAATACAGCTGAGGAAGGCTAGGAGAAGTTTCATGTGGAGGTCCATCATCTATTAAACAGGTAGAGAATGGGGATTGGGGAAAACATCAAATAGGTCCCATCCAGTGCAAGATCTGAGAAATAAAGATGGAAAAAAAAAGGATTCACATGTTTTGAAGCATTGTCTGTTGACCAAAAAGGAATGGAAAGCATCATCCAGATACATGCAGGGCACCATGAACAAGTCACCACATTTTGATATTGAGAAAAGGGTACACTCATGGTTGACTGACAATATCAAATTACGCCGCAGCAAATTCTGGATATATCATGGAAGCTTATTATTTGAGATAAAGTTACATTACCACAACTCCACAAGTAGTTACTACTCAACGTTAACAAAACAGCAATTCCTACTACATGGCGAGTCATGATCAACAAGTCACAACTACAAATGAAAATCAAGCAGAATGTTTGCTTTCAATGAACTGTCTAAATGCTAACAAATCAATAATAACTGAGACATACGACCCAACATGATCTCTTTTTGAAACGTACAGACCGGAACACCAATAACAGCTGAAGGTACAAGAAATGACCTAATTTGAATACCGTATACTGGTCAGCTGAGAACCAAAGAGGCAGCAAAGATAAAACGGTGGGGGAGAGGTGGACTTCTAAGTCCTGACAGCAAAGTGGGCAGCTTATAAGCAATGCAGAAATTCAAACGTGGTGGCAGAAGCTATCCACAATTGTTTCAGATATATATATGCTTTCTTTCAGAATAAAAGGAAAAAGACAGGACATCTGTAATTGTAATACTAGCAACCTTGCAAGATAGGTGACATCTCAACCTACAGCACTATACACTAGGAAAATAAGTAGTATGCCTAAAAAGATTGTATCTGTAATTCAGTGTGATGCTATAATAGGCACATTAAACTCTGATTTAATACTTAAATAGGACATCCGACCTGTGATGTCAGATGCAACAAATGGAAGATCTGAAGATGACCAGAGATTTCAGGCTGGATCAGACTTCTGAAAGCCACCCCTGTTCAATAATTGGTTGGGAGTTCACACCAATTTATGAATGACGCGCACATATTATGCTTTGGACTTGGCTTATGCTTACCAACACAATGTTTTACAACATTATCCAAAAAAAGCAAAATAAGAACATGCCATCTTACCAAATGTCCTAGGAAGATTTTGGAAAAGTAATAGGCTAACAGTAACGGACCACTACAACTCTGAGTGGGACTAATAATGTTATGGACGAACTATGAATTGAATTGAACGAATGATGAACAGATCGAATTACAGCAGGGAGAGATGCCTTACTCGCCCTCCGCGGAGGCGCTGAGTCTTTGGTCAATCTCTGCTTAACCTAACAAACTCACAATCCCAACTTATATAAGCCTAACACCTCTGCCTAACAAACTGCACCCTAACAGATTGGCGCATATCTTATTCTGTCGAATGTTTATCCGACTAACTCCCTGGACTCCGAACTAGCCACTACTCGTCGTGATCTTTTTCTTCTTGCGCTGATAGCTGTTCCTGAAGAATGTGTCCACAACAAATAATCATAAAACTATGTATAAGATCAGCTTCGGCCACTGGATTCTGTCGGTCAAGGACAACACAGAGATTTCTTGCAGGGAGCAATTTCTCCGTTCAAAATATGATAGTTACATCCCAACAGCAACTACACGCCTATGGATGTGCCATCTGCAACAACCGCTGCAGCCTAGTGCTTAGCAGGGCACCATGAACAAGTCACCCCATTTTGATATTGAGAAAAGGGTACACTCATGGTTGACTGACAATATCAAATTACGCCGCAGCAAATTCTGGATATATCATGGAAGCTTATTATTTGAGATAAAGTTACATTACCACAACTCCACAAGTAGTTACTACTCAACGTTAACAAAACAGCAATTCCTACTACATGGCGAGTCATGATCAACAAGTCACAACTACAAATGAAAATCAAGCAGAATGTTTGCTTTCAATGAACTGTCTAAATGCTAACAAATCAATAATAACTGAGACATACGACCCAACATGATCTCTTTTTGAAACGTACAGACCGGAACACCAATAACAGCTGAAGGTACAAGAAATGACCTAATTTGAATACCGTATACTGGTCAGCTGAGAACCAAAGAGGCAGCAAAGATAAAACGGTGGGGGAGAGGTGGACTTCTAAGTCCTGACAGCAAAGTGGGCAGCTTATAAGCAATGCAGAAATTCAAACGTGGTGGCAGAAGCTATCCACAATTGTTTCAGATATATATATGCTTTCTTTCAGAATAAAAGGAAAAAGACAGGACATCTGTAATTGTAATACTAGCAACCTTGCAAGATAGGTGACATCTCAACCTACAGCACTATACACTAGGAAAATAAGTAGTATGCCTAAAAAGATTGTATCTGTAATTCAGTGTGATGCTATAATAGGCACATTAAACTCTGATTTAATACTTAAATAGGACATCCGACCTGTGATGTCAGATGCAACAAATGGAAGATCTGAAGATGACCAGAGATTTCAGGCTGGATCAGACTTCTGAAAGCCACCCCTGTTCAATAATTGGTTGGGAGTTCACACCAATTTATGAATGACGCGCACATATTATGCTTTGGACTTGGCTTATGCTTACCAACACAATGTTTTACAACATTATCCAAAAAAAGCAAAATAAGAACATGCCATCTTACCAAATGTCCTAGGAAGATTTTGGAAAAGTAATAGGCTAACAGTAACGGACCACTACAACTCTGAGTGGGACTAATAATGTTATGGACGAACTATGAATTGAATTGAACGAATGATGAACAGATCGAATTACAGCAGGGAGAGATGCCTTACTCGCCCTCCGCGGAGGCGCTGAGTCTTTGGTCAATCTCTGCTTAACCTAACAAACTCACAATCCCAACTTATATAAGCCTAACACCTCTGCCTAACAAACTGCACCCTAACAGATTGGCGCATATCTTATTCTGTCGAATGTTTATCCGACTAACTCCCTGGACTCCGAACTAGCCACTACTCGTCGTGATCTTTTTCTTCTTGCGCTGATAGCTGTTCCTGAAGAATGTGTCCACAACAAATAATCATAAAACTATGTATAAGATCAGCTTCGGCCACTGGATTCTGTCGGTCAAGGACAACACAGAGATTTCTTGCAGGGAGCAATTTCTCCGTTCAAAATATGATAGTTACATCCCAACAGCAACTACACGCCTATGGATGTGCCATCTGCAACAACCGCTGCAGCCTAGTGCTTAAAATAGGCTATATCTTGGAAGTGCCTTGACGGTTGCTTCTATATTTTAATTCCTTCGGTGGTGTGCTTCTATATTCCTATGTATATTAGACATGTAATAATATGATTTCTCGTCTAGCACATAGCTAAAAAATATGTTGTTGGGTTAGTGATTGACAAACTAGTTGGGCCTCCATGATCCCCAAACTTTACCCCATTGGGAAGCATCTTGTCACTGACATGGCAACAAAATATAGCATAAAGCTTGTATTAATTATTTATTTGGGGCTGCGACGGCTAAGAATGTTAGGTTAGTTCAGCTATGCAGAAGAATGGTAAAAGGTAACAATGAAATTGTTGGTATGCGCTACTACCAGTACACCTGGCATGTTTTCTTGCTCTTTACTAAGCAAGGGGACATCCATTCAATTTTTTGTTGAAAAAAAAAATGAGACATACTACCTGACATGTAACGTAATCTCAAATCAACAAAAGAATTGAAGACGAGCCACGGCACGTATATTTCAACTAAGGATATCATGAAGTGTGGTCATCCTTTTTTTTTGGGGGGGGGGGGGGGGCACGG
>LAPY01000133.1:48349-61417 GCA_000970635.1 Eragrostis tef | reverse complement strand
CCGGGCGCAGGCCATCTCGGCCGCCGCCTCCGGCAAGCACGTGGTGATCTCGACGGCGACGTCGAGCGGCAAGTCCCTGTGCCACAACGTGCCCGTCCTCGAGTCCGTGTCGCCGCAGGGCGCCGCGTCGTGCGCGCTCTACATCTTCCCGACCAAGGCGCTGGCGCAGGACCAGCTCAAGACCCTCCTGGAGATGAAGGCCGCGCACCCGGATCAGGGACTCATCACCAACCCGGACATGCTGCACGTCTCCATCCTCCCGTGCCACGCCCAGTTCAGGAGGTTCCTCTCCAACCTCCGGTACATCGTCATCGACGAGGCGCGTTCGGCTGCCACACCGCGCTCATCCTCCGACGGCTCAAGCGCATCTGCCAAGACGTGTACGGCAGCCACCCCACGTTCATCTTCTGCACCGCGACACTGGCCAACCCGCGCGAGCACGTCATGGAGCTGGCCAAGCTGGACGACGTCGACCTCGTTTGCGAAGACGGAAGCCCCTGCGGCTCCAAGCACTTCCTCCTGTGGAATCCATCAGTGGCCAGGTCGTCTTTAAATTTGCAGGAGACGCGGTGCCCGAGCCCGATTCAGGAGGTGTCGTACCTCTTTGCAGAGATGGTTCAGCACGGCCTGCGCTGCATCGCCTTCTGCAAGACCAGGAAGCTCTGCGAGCAGATTCTCGAGGAGACGTCCGTCGACCTGGCCGATTCCATCAGCGTGTACCGTGGTGGCTACGTCGCCGAGGACAGGAGGAGGATCGAGGCCGATCTTTTCGGGGGTAAACTGCGCGGCGTGGCGGCGACGAACGCTCTTGAGCTGGGGATCGATGTCGGCCACATTGATGCGACACTGCATTTGGGCTTCCCTGGAAGTATAGCGAGCTTCTGGCAGCAGGCCGGGCGGTCCGGACGGCGATCCAACGAGTCCATCGCTGTCTATGTTGCCTTCGAGGGTGCTCTGGATCAGTACTTCATGAAGTTCCCACAAAAGCTGCTTGGCAAGCCGGTTGAGCATTGCCAGGTCGACTCAAACAATCACTGTCCAGCTTGACCTGCCCTCGTACTCCTTCGATACTCAAGCCGCTTGGATCGGCATTCCCCAACCAGTAAGGGCAGCTGTTGAGCAGAGGAAGTTGGAGTTTCATAGTGGTGTCCATGCTGCTTCACACGCTCTCCTAAGTATAGTACCACTGCATATAATGTGCAGTGCTTCTGCTGGGAACACAATGTCATGCCGCTTCCCGTGTTCTCCAAAGTGATGCAACGTGCAGCGCTTCTGATCCTGGAAAACAGCGTGCAACCCCTCAACAAACGTGTGATAGAATGCTGTTGTACGACAAGCATCCCGGCGGCATCGGATTAGCATCACAGGTCAAGCTGCTCTTTGGGGAGCTGCTAGTTGCTGCTTTAGAGCTTGTTTCGACATGCGGCTGCACTAACCCAGATGGCTGTCCAAACTGCATCCAGTCCTTTGCGTGTGGTGAGTACAACAAGAATCTGGATAAGCAGGCAGCAGTATTGATTCTCAATGGAGTAATTCAAAATGAAGGATTGTGATTTGATGGCATTGATGGTTCTCCTCAGAGCTAATGTGCAAGAGAGACACAAGTGATATATCAGGGGCAGCAGTAACATTTTTCTTCAGAATGTTTTCTCAATTTGATGCGTATGTCATGTAACACTGACTGTTAGCATGTCAGGCTTTAGAATATGGAATGTGTAAGTTTTGTAATATCTGGACTAATGGATCAAGGCCCTGCCCAGGTCGTCTTTAAATTTGCAGGAGACGCGGTGCCCGAGCCCGATTCAGGAGGTGTCGTACCTCTTTGCAGAGATGGTTCAGCACGGCCTGCGCTGCATCGCCTTCTGCAAGACCAGGAAGCTCTGCGAGCTCGTGCTCGCGCGCACGCGTGAGATTCTCGAGGAGACGTCGCGGTGGCTACGTTGCGGAGGAGGATCGAGGCCGATCTTTTCGGGGGGAAACTGCGCGGCGTGGCGGCGACGAACGCTCTTGAGCTGGGGATCGATGTCGGCCACATTGATGCGACACTGCATTTGGGCTTCCCTGGAAGTATAGCGAGCTTCTGGCAGCAGGCCGGGCGGTCCGGACGGCGATCCAACGAGTCCATCGCTGTCTATGTTGCCTTCGAGGGTGCTCTGGATCAGTACTTCATGAAGTTCCCACAAAAGCTGCTTGGCAAGCCGGTTGAGCATTGCCAGGTCGACTCAAACAATCACTGTCCAGCTTGACCTGCCCTCGTACTCCTTCGATACTCAAGCCGCTTGGATCGGCATTCCCCAACCAGTAAGGGCAGCTGTTGAGCAGAGGAAGTTGGAGTTTCATAGTGGTGTCCATGCTGCTTCACACGCTCTCCTAAGTATAGTACCACTGCATATAATGTGCAGTGCTTCTGCTGGGAACACAATGTCATGCCGCTTCCCGTGTTCTCCAAAGTGATGCAACGTGCAGCGCTTCTGATCCTGGAAAACAGCGTGCAACCCCTCAACAAACGTGTGATAGAATGCTGTTGTACGACAAGCATCCCGGCGGCATCGGATTAGCATCACAGGTCAAGCTGCTCTTTGGGGAGCTGCTAGTTGCTGCTTTAGAGCTTGTTTCGACATGCGGCTGCACTAACCCAGATGGCTGTCCAAACTGCATCCAGTCCTTTGCGTGTGGTGAGTACAACAAGAATCTGGATAAGCAGGCAGCAGTATTGATTCTCAATGGAGTAATTCAAAATGAAGGATTGTGATTTGATGGCATTGATGGTTCTCCTCAGAGCTAATGTGCAAGAGAGACACAAGTGATATATCAGGGGCAGCAGTAACATTTTTCTTCAGAATGTTTTCTCAATTTGATGCGTATGTCATGTAACACTGACTGTTAGCATGTCAGGCTTTAGAATATGGAATGTGTAAGTTTTGTAATATCTGGACTAATGGATCAAGGCCCTGCTCGTTTCCTTTAGATCTAAATTTTAGAAGGCTCTAAACAAAGAAAATCTAATACTAAATAAAGTCTAATGACAAAACCTTTTTACAGATGGGTACATCTTTACGACACGAATCTAATGAATCTAATTAATCTATGTTTTGCTACAGTCATGCTACAGTAACCATCGTCTAATCACGGTTTAACTAACCTCATTAGATTCGTCTCACGAATTAGACCCGGGGTTCTGCAGTTAGTTTTGTAATTAAACTTTATTTAATACTCTTAAATGAGAAGATTTTTTTTAGACCCCTCTAAATTTTAAACCCTGTGAAACGAACACCCCAAGTATTGCTGTCAGTTAGTATTTCCCAGTACTATTTGTTCTTGGATTTTTTTTAATCTGGACTGATGGATGAAGAATTGTTGTCATTCAGTATTTCCCAGTGCTGTTTAATTTGCTTTTTATATCTGGACTGATGGATGAAGTATTGATTCATGTGCTAGTGTTCTGCTTTGTATTGTCAGATGCCCATGGCCAATTCGTGTTTATATTTTCTGTTCGCGGCAAACAATTTATGATATTCTTGTTGTTTTGACAATCTGCGGTGTTTGTTTCTTGGGTGATGCATCTCAGAACAAAACTTTGCTGACTATTACTCGTGTGTTCTGTCGTACATGGATTAGAAGACAATTCTATATGGATGAATCTATTTCCGAGCCTTGTCGTTGTGAAATTCCCTTTGAAACACCATGATCCAAATTCGGGAGGAATACAGAGGAAACGGTACTCTTATCTTGAGATCGTACAGAGAAAGCTGCTCTTTGCAGTCCATATCTACAGTCAGAAAGGCGAGTCCAGATTCCAGAAGGCCGAAGTTGATGGCCCAGCCCAGGCATAAGAAGCTGACGAAAGGCAGCCCAACGTTCCCGATCCTCACGAAGCTGCTGGACTGATGAAGCTCAAGTTTGCTGTGTTGATCCTCGTGTAATTTCCCGTTTCTCGCTAGAGCTCCAGCACGACAACTGAAAAAATTATTTCAAAAGAAACAGATCATTAGCCGATGGATGGTTACGTTACATGGTTTCTTCTGGATGTTCTTCTTGTGAAAAAAAGAGAGGAAATTTTTTAAGAGAACTGCTATACGCGGTAGATCAGCAGCAGTCGGTATTATTTTGAAGATAGATTTTAAAAAGGCTTATGACAAAATAAAATAGCCGTTTATACAACAAACACTTCGAATGAAAGGCTTCTCCGATAAGTGGTGCCGATGGATTACCGAGTTTACACAAGGAGGCCATGTCAGGATTAAAATAAACGACCAAATAGGAAGTAACTTTTAAACAAAGAAAGGTGTACGTCAAGGGACCCGTTATCACCCATTTTATTCAAAATTGTAGTGGATATGCTTGCAATCCTAATTAACCGTGCGAAGGAAAATGGCCAAATAGCAGGGGTAATACCACATTTGGTAGATAATGGACTATCCATACTATAATATGCTGATGATACTATAATATTTATGGATCATAATTTTGAACAGGCTTAGAATATGAAGTTGCTTTTATCTACTTTTGAGCAACTATCTGGCCTAAAAATTAATTTTCATAAGAGTGAAATTTTTTGCTTTGGCCAAGCTAAGGACTTTGAAAAGCAGTACTCTGAGTTATTTGGGTGTCAAATGGGGTCCTATCTTTTTAGGTATTTAGGCATTCCTATGCACTATAGGAAATTAAGTAATGCGGATTGTAAAGTAATAGAGGAAATAATTGAAAAAAAAGTTGAGTAGTTGGAAAGGCATGCATACGTCTGTTGGAGGTAGACTTGTTCTTATCAATATCTAGTTGCTACAGTAGCACATGTTCAACTTAATGACATTAGCGACGTGTTTAGATGGAGATTACATCGGCACGATCGGTTCAGTGTCAGTTCAATGTACAATTCTCTTATCAATAATGTTTACATTGAGAGGAATAAAGGTCTATGGAAATTAAAAATGCGTTAAAGATAAAATTTTTTATGTGGTACTTGTACAAATGTGTGACACTTACTAAGGATAATCTAGCTAGACGAAATTGAAATGGAAGTAAAAAGTGTGGTTTATGTAACCAGGACGAAAGTATTCATCATCTTTTTTTAGATTGTCATTATGCTAGATCTTTTTGGAGAGTTGTACATATCACTTTTGATTTTAGACTGCCTAATAGTATCTCTCATATGTTTGGGGATTGGTTAGCGAGGGTGGATGTTAAGTTAAAGAAACAACTACTTGTTGGTGCATCTGCTTTATGTTGGGCAATGTGGCTAAGTGGAAATGATACAGTCTTTGACAGCACTCCACTTAAAACTTATATGCAGTTACTCTACAGGGGAATACATTGGCTTCGGTTTTGGTCCCTTCTTCAAACGTGTGATCAAGATAAGGAATTGATGAAGCTGGCGTGCCGTAGATTAGAGACTACGGTAATGCAAATTTTTACGCACCATGGATGGAGATTTAGTAATAGGATTATGTCTTAAACATGTCTGTCATCCAAACTTTTGGTGTTTTATTTTTCTATCTTGTGGTGTGTGGTAGACGAAAGAGCTGCAAAGTTTGTAATAATTGGCTCCAGTCTGGTGAAGGCTGGGACGTTTTTTTTTCTCATTATCTAAAAAACGTCTGATGTACAGCATTACTCATTTTCTAAAGGTGTAGTAATGGCTTACAGTCAGAATCCGTGGTGACCCAGTGAGCCATCCTCATGTCATCGTCAGAGCCTGAGCTGAACCGGACAATGCCCGTCGACGGCGAGGACACCATCTGATCGGCCGTGGTGTCCGATTGGGCGGAAACAAAGGCTGCCGCCGCCGGCCAGAGCTGCGGCGAGCAGTTCGAAGTCGACATGACCGACGAACAGCTCTCGGTGGCCGCGGCGTCCCAGCTGAAGCTGCTCTTGCTGGATATGGACGATGCTGAGCTCATGCCGTCATCGTGCAGAGGTACTCCCTGATGATCTCTGCAGGCTCCCCTCTTCTGATGGATTCGCCCCACCACCCTCTGATCGAAGAACAACCAACGAAACACAAAATTATTGAGGAGTGCCCACTATGCAGCAGTCTGAGTAGTAGTTTGTTATGGACGACGCCTGTACTACTGTACCTTCCATTTCTTGGCGGTGGCCACGGTGGAGCGGCGGAGCTTGGTGTGCGCCGACTGCGCGGCGGCAGCTCGCCGGAGGAGCTCCCGCATCCTGGACACGATGGCCTTCCTGCGCTCAGCGACCATGGTCATCTCATTCTCCGGTGAGGAGGAGACCTCGCTCTCGGGCTCCTCGTCAATAACGGGAAGAACTCGGCACGCACCAGACTCATCTGCGCCATACCCCATACCGATCGTTCCAAGGAAGCTGCTCAGCTCTTGTGCGTTGGATCAGTACATGTATACACACACACACACACACACACACACACACTTCTGCACCTATATAAGCATGATTAGCAGCTGCTAGCTGGGATACAAATACAATTGAGTTAACAGAGCCGACGGATAGATGTCTAGTGGCAACTTGGTGAGATGAGGAGAATCTAGCCGGAATCTATTAGTAAATCGGGCGTGGCGCACCCTTGGAGCCACCGCATCAAGATCGATCTGCCACTCGATATATCTGATGCGTGCGAATATATGGTCTCGCGATGCATTATTTGCACCCATGTTCTGCTCGTAAGCCTCATATGTTTGGTAGTGCATTACACTATTAGTGACTGGGGGGTTAGGAACCGAACACGTAAGGTACTAATCCCAAAGTGCATATATCTGGTTTGTCTGCTTGGATGTAGACTAGCTGCGAGAGGAACTGGAAGGCTGGTTCCTGGTTGGGTCCGGTGATTACAGTTTTTGTCGTTGCCGTCACACTTGGAGCCATAATCAATCAATCTAGGACACATATTAAGCTAGGAGCAAGATGCTCTGACAGAGACAGAGAGCGAGATTAAGAAACCTGATGAAACGCTTGGGTGTATCGGTTAGGGTCGCTGCATGCTTAGTTGGCCATGTGGTGGAGGAAGCCGTGCATCAAGTATACTACCCGCCGCGCGGCGGATTCAAATAAAGAAAGGAACAGGCTCTGGTGGGTCGCAAAGGAACCAGCTGAGCGGGTCATATCATTTGGGCCTATAAGGCCGAACCATATGGGCTTAAAACATAAACCCACAATACATACACTGAGCCCGTATATAACCCGCGGACGAGTGTGCAAAAGGCCCAGGAAAGAGGAAAAGATCCTAGGGCCTCTGCTGGACTCCCACAGTGAAAGACAAAGGCTGCTGGACTCCCACAGTGAAAGACAAAGGCTTGTTTGGATGCTTGGAGCAAGCCCAACGCGGGCGCATCATCGATCGCATAGCCGATTTATGTCAGGTTTTGGAGAGAGAAAATGGAAGCTTGTCGTCGCGGCAAACGCCCAGTGCATCACAAGAGAAGCTGCTCTGCGACCAGTTTTGTGGGGCCTTTTCATTGTTTACTCAATCCTGTGAGAGCATTCTGGAAAGCAGTTTTTCTCCTTCCATGCGCCTGTTTGCAGCAAAGCAAAGAGCCAATGCGTTGCAGGGCTTGTCGGATCGCTTGGCTATGCGACAACTCGCATTGGCCTTGCTCTTACTGAACTTTGCCAAGTCAAGTGTGGGTGTGGCCACGCCGCAGTTTCGGCGAGCAAAACGACCGCCAGAACTTTGGTGTGAAAAATGAACTATGCTTGAGCAACAATTCTTCGGCACGCCTAAACCACGACGGCAACCAAACGCAACAGATGTGCGCATCATTTATGGCGGGGCAAGTCATGGCGAGCTGCGGCTACGATCCAAACGCGCCATGCCATGCCTCTGTGGTAATTGGGTGGTGAGCACTCATGTGTTAAAGCATGAATTAAGCATGAGATAAGAGTATTTTGCGAGCATCAATTAAGAAATAAAACAAAAAAAATTCTAGTTTTATTTTCTTGAAAGACATAAAGCACTACGCGTCTCTTCTTCTTCTTCTTGATAGCATGCATCTATAACATCAAGGCAGGATCTAATACGGAGATCAGGAGCTATGTTACCGACTGATTATGAAAACAAAGAGTACTGTAATAAATAAGAGCTTTCCTATGGTACTTGGAAGGAACCAGGGGTTCCTCTCTAGCCAAGTAACGTCAGTCGTTGATCTTAAGTAGACAATTTAGGATTCTAATTTAGTCTAAACAAGGGTGATTTGGTAATTGTCTCTGGGTCAATTCATCTTCAACCTCGGGTGTCCTAAAACCGATAAAACACATTGCAGATTGACGGTTACAGCACTGCCTGACGGCCTCGCCGACGGTCCCACGCACATGAATCCACCTTCCTATGCCCTCGCTGGCGACGCCTCACCCGACTGCCCAAGCGCTGACCCGTGTGACAAGCATCAGTAGTTAGACGTCCTGCCGCCGCGGTCCTTCCTCGCATAAACATCACGTCGGTGCATGGTGCTGTTCAAGCAAACATTGTAATCAGCAGAGCATGCTTAATCCGATTAGTTTTAACTCGATTCAAAACACTTCAACACATAGGCATAGCAAGCCCCATCGGTAGTAGATGGCAGCACGGGGGCAATTAATCAGATTAGTTTTAACTCGATTTCAAAACACTTAGATCCGATTAGCAGATGGTTGTACGCAAGTGATGGAGGCGGCATGCGATGGAGGCTGCCGCAGTCGTGTGAGCACGGAGGCAGCAGCGGAGGCGCCAACCAGCGACGGCGATCTGCAAGCTTTGACGATCATGAATTGAAAGTACTAAACTGGCCTTTGTTAAGTTGGAAAAAAAAAGGAAATACTGGTTCTTGGCCCACCAATTTTCGATACCGGTCCACAACTTGAAGTTCCTTTTACTAGGTTACTCTCTACTTTTAACCGTTAGATCTGACCAAACGAACGGTTACAATTAACTCCAAACACCATAGATTTTCTTAATACATAAATGCTTAAGGGATCGGAACTTTTGACGAATGCATGTAGTTAATTTGACGCGTGGTAGTTAGAAAGCCGCCATGGGCGGAAGGTTCATTCGTGCATGGACACAGGACGCAGCGCTTCTTGTTCACGTGTTGGCAGACTCTCGTTGCTTCCCCGACCCCCGGGAAGAGATTCTGCATCTCCTTCGTCTTTCACCGGCGGAAGCCACCTCCGAGCTTGACCAATGTTAGTTGAAAACCACTTTCAGTAATCAGTGTTCAGGCATGGCGCACCGCTTTCACATACTTGGAGTAAGGATGAAAAAAAGAGAGGAGAAATAGGGGCGCGCAGCAAAAAATATAACTGTTTATATATTTAACGTCACAAATAAAACCATGATGAAAAGTATAATGAGGAGAGATGAATAGATTAAGCTGAGATAAAATAAAGTTATTTCACCAATTCAAGATGTGCCACATCACTATATAACTTAACTGAATAGGTTTCCCTGGACTATAATTTATGTCCAAAGCTCCAACATATTGGTCATCACCATGAGGTAGCGTGGTGCCGTGTGTATAGCCGAGCCATGCAAGCAACTCGAGAGAGACTGAACCATTGTCCAAAAGACTGCGCCAATAGTACAACAAGACGCGTACGGACAGATTCGTACTGACATTAGCTTCTACGGACGTTGTGAGCTGCGCAAGCGGCGTTGCTACATCTAGAAACGATATGATATCGTGAAGGCCCAACCCTCGTTTGGTTAACCCTCGTTGTTTGGTTGGGTTGGGTTCGCCGACCTTTTTATTTTTCCCCCGAGCGAATGCAATTTGAGCAGGTTCGATGAATTTAGACTGCTAGGCACGTCTCCCCAATTAACCAGCTACCGGTAGCTGGCCTCCGTATCCAAAAGACCACGAAGAGTCAAACCAAGACGTAATTACTTGCTACTAACCATTTCTATCGACGTTGTGAACTGGACAAAGCGCAAGCAGCGACATTTCGAATCTAGAAACGATATGACATATTGTATAGCCAGACAATGTCACATAACATTCATTTTCCAGCGTTGAATTCATCTCTTTGCATGCAGCTTTTACCTCCACCGTACGTACCATCGTTTTCATACTCGTGTCCAGCACGAAAAGTAAAAACTAGCTAGTATCTCTCAGTTTCCAAACGTATATGTTAATTAAGTACCAGCACTTTGTCTTTGTCCACTAACCGATGGTGATATAATCCGCACAAAAGTCAAAGTAATAACGAAGCAACGTCGATGCTAAGAAAAAATATTCAGACTGAAGCATCATCGCATCGAGACGAGAAAACAAGCTAGAGCTATCATCGATCTGTCATCCATGTTTGACTATCTTAGCGATAGCTTATCGTGCATACATAACATGGTTAGCAGCCCAGATGACTTATCTTTTTTCTTTTCTTTTGGCTATAGGTTGTTCAGTCGAGGAGCTCCTACTAATTTGGACTTTGCAGCGGCTAGCGCCGTGCGCTGAGGTTGGAGCAGATGAACTTCCTTTTAACGTGAGGGAGGAAGCAACATTGCTTTGCCTGAAAGGGAGCAGATTTTGTGTAGAAGGCCCCAACTGCTACTCCCTCCATTCAAAATTATAAGACATTTTTTATTTTTTAAAATTACGTTTGACCGTTTGTCTTATTCAAAAAAATTGTGCAAATATTATTTATTTTAATATGTTTTGTTTCATCATTAAAAATACTTTTAACATGACTTGTTTGTATCTATATTTTTATAATTGCCGACGTTTTTTTCCCCCGAGCGTCCAAATAGCGGCTTTAATTCACTCACTGAAAATGTCGTGGGTGCTGCCAGCTCCAGACAAGAAGGGATGGAAATAGAATAGTTTTCCTTCCACTTGCTCCGGTTAATGCTCTGGTCGGTGCGGCTTCTTTGACATTCGATCAAGTGGACAGTGCAATATAGCCTCTCCATTTTTGACCTTTACGTATTACGATGTTCTTAACCCTGACAAGTACGTACTATGCGGCCAATACTCCTGGCTGGAGTAAACAACGTTGTCTTAGATATGCAGTCTGCATCAATATAACGAACACTGAACACTGAAGGACACTGATGTGCTAGGAGTAGAACTAAGCAGCCCGTTGCATTTCTTGGCGGCGGAGACACTGTTGAGCTTGCTCACTGTGCGGCGGCGGCTCGCCGGACGCTGGTCACCATGGCCTAGCTGCTAGCTTCATTGGCCACCATCTTCTCCGGTGAAACTCTCGCCTTTGGCGGCGATTTTTTTTCGGATATAGCAGAACCAGATCATATCTCGCCTTTGGCGGCGATTTTTTTGGGATATAGCAGAACCAGATCATATGTAGATAGATGTCTGCCGGCTTCTCTCGTCGAACACGGCCGGGAGGAGACCTCTCTGTACTCAGCAGTCAACACCTCGAAACGCCATGTGCTCGCCTCGGCACCTTCAGTTCCTTGAAAATTCTAGGCTTCCTCTTCCTTCTTCCCACATCATCCGGCCACCTCAAACACGGCTGTTTAGTATACTCTGCATCCTATTTCCCTGGGAATGCATTGTCTTGATCTGTGCTTGGGCAAGCGTCCACTATCTGTTGACGTGTTACCCTACGACACTGGCGTTGTGCATCGAGTCAGAAGCACGTCGATACAAATTTATGATGACAAGCCGTGTGTCCAAGTCTTGCTTTGCACATATAGTTGACTTCCGCCTGCAAGTTTCAGGACGAATCTTTGGCTGGTATATACTAGTAAGATTTATACCTGTATTGTATTGATCACTACTTGATCCGGGTTAGGAACAGGCCGGCCGTACACGTCGACCTATTACTAAGCAAGGACTGCAGATCTGCTCGTTTGTCTGCTTCCCCCTGCATCTGCAGCGCACACGGGGAGGGAGAGAGAGATGGTTGTTGAACCGAATCGTTTGACAATTGCAGTCTTAGTTTGCCGTCAGTAATCTAGCCAGGATGCTACCGAAGATGCTCTCACACGTATTACGAGATATTAAGAAAAGCTATCTAAAAAGCGAGACATTAACAAAACTGATGGAACGCTGCATGCTTAGCTGTCCACGTGATGCAGCAGTGGAAAACACATTGCATGCAGATTGTGCACGCAATGCAATTAGTATTTGACAGCAGCAGAGAATTTCTTTATCTTGTGCAAGCTTGGCGCGTGTTCTGGAGAACACTGGAGATATCTTTTAAAAGAAACAAAAAAGGAGGAAACTGGAGTCTCAGAAAAATACTCTTCCACTTGCGTAATTCGTACTCACTCCCTGAGTTTATGACTCCCACATTTTCCTCTCTTGATTTAAGAGGCTTTGGTCCTCAGGGATCTAAACCTCTCAGTAGCATAGTGTACTTTTTAAAATATAAACAACATCGATCTCTTTCTTCGTACCAACTGTTCAGTTTTAAATATAGCTATGCTGTTGATCTCCTTGTACGGCTGGTGTACGTCTGAACCGACTGCAACTGCACAAGGAGACTTTTATCAGATGCATTCATTTGTCCGCTGTGCATCGAATAAACTGCAAGTCAAAGATGGAAACTCAAACATGCACAAATAAACTTATATGCCTAAGAGAAAACATGCATGTAATAAACATGCAATATGCCTGTGCATCGACGTAGAGAACGCGTACTCGGACTCTTTCGTGTTGAACCCTATATGTGTATTTGAACTGAAGCATACGATGGACGGAGACATGGGAAAGCTATCTTTTTAGATAAAGGAAATTTTTACTTCGAAGTGAAATAATGTTCCGACCTTTGTACAACAAACGTACATTTAGCCTTTACACATACAAACATCCGAATAAATCAGCCTAAAACACCAAAAAGAACCATAAACTCTATCATCTTGCTCAGCACATACAAAGTCCTATGGTGTCAACCAAACACTATTGTTGCAGTTGTATCTTCATCCTCTGAAGAATTCACCTCCCCGCATGAATGTTGTCACCTCTTAAAGGAAGAAGTCTATTTTACTACTCTCAAGTATTCATGTAGTCTACTTAACCCTCTAAACTATTTTTTGGTCCATTTTACTCCCTAACTATTTAGATTGGTTCAATTTACTCTTTCATGAAATTTTTCTTTTTTGTATCTCTAGGTACGCATCATGTTTGGGTGTGAAATTTTGTGAGATTATAGTTTAAAACA
>LAPY01000133.1:7067-24574 GCA_000970635.1 Eragrostis tef | reverse complement strand
CCCCACGCCGTGAACGGCGTCGCGCCGCACTTGCGGATCACGTCGTACACCAGCGGCATGATCAGCTGCGTGGCGCCGCCGCCCATGTTGCCCCACCCGGCGGCGAGGCCGTTCACCGTGCCGATGATCTTGCTGTTGAACATGGTGCTCATCCAGTACTGGCACGACACGAACGTCGCCAGCGAGAAGCCGATCAGGAACCTCACCACGATGTAGCCCGCCGCGTCGTCGATCAGCGACATGCAGAACACCGTGGGCGCCGCCAGCATGATGAGGAACGCGCAGCCGTACCGAGGGCCGAGCAGGTCGCAGACCGCGCCCATGGCGAGACGGGAGAAGATCGAGCCGGAGACGGAGGCCACGCCGGCGTTGCCGATGTCCGCCTTGGAGAGGTTGAGGTTGTCACGGATGATGGGGACCAGTGGCGCCGCGGCGAAGGTGGACACGAAGCAGGTGAAGAAGGAGATCCATGAGAGGTGGAAGGTTCTCATGTGTGGATTGGCGAAGGAGAAGAGCCTGAAGGTCGTGGCCTTGTGCGCCGAGTCCACCGGAAGATCGAACTTGCTCGCCGCTGCATCGTCGGCAGTCGGTCCCGCCTCCGTGGCCAAGGCGTACGCCGGCTCGCGGCCCGTCACGCCGTGAAGCGAGCTCCCAGGCGCCCCAACCTCCATTGCTGCCTGCCTTCTGCGGCTTCAAGCAAAGCTTTCCCAACAAGCTTACTCTTGCAGAAAGATAGTGGTAGCTGCTAGCAGGTGCAGGTGCTTGATTTGGGCTTGTTGTGCTTGTCATCCCACATCGATAGAGTATTTATAGAGAGCACAAGAGTTGACATTTTTGGAATTAGTAACTTCGATTATTGGATGTGACGGAGGATCAGTAGTTAACAATAGGGGAAGAGGTGTTAACAATGAGCAGACCTCGGCGCCGCATCACCGGAACTGGAATGGCCTTTTCCTCTGGGATCAGTCAAGGACCAGAATCTTGGAGGTCGGCCCACAGCACAGGGTGCGTGTTCAGAATCGAGCCCCGAGGACGATGACAAACTATTATATTTATTAAACAAGTTTCATTCATCTTTACTTTTCGTCGTTTTAAATAAAAAAAATCATCTGTACCATCATGTCCAACCAGCAGTACATTGTTTACTGCAGACAAAACTTTACAAATTTCATTCAACTGCATTATTTGTTTCCATCCAATTTATGTGCCACGAGTCTTTTTGCTGCTAGTAAAATTGTGTGTGTGTTTTGAAAACACAGTCGAAGCACATACGCTCATATACACGCACGCAAATCAATCTCTATTAATACACGCACACATGTTCTAATACCGTTCCTTTTTTGCGATTAACACAACACTGTTTAGCTAATTATATCTCTCAAACAGACTTCTAAGACATTGTTGCCTACAGTGAAATATGTGACGAAATGCCACACTTGTTTGTGTCGCAACCATAAGATCGACTATTTCTTTGCGAGTGAACCATAAGATTGAGTTCGCTCTGTTGTTGTTGTTTTATTCTTGCCATGTAATCGTCGGCAGTCCCAAGCGAGTGCCTGGGAGTTATGCTATGAAAAAAAGATCCTGCCTTGTACCGAAAGTACAACTTGTCAACGTGTGATGCGTTTCAACTTAATTTTCTTCACCTAATTAAGCAAGCTTTCAGACGGAAGGTATTTGGCTAGCGTAGCTGACGGTCTGACGCGGTGCGTCTAACCGGCGTATACAGGGCCGATTTAACTCGACCGTGCATCTTTTGCAGCAATCGAACGGCCAAAACAACAATATGCGCCTACCTGACGCATGCATGCATTCCATTATATATATTGGTCAACGTCCTCTCTTTTTGAGAAACATGCACTTGCATTTATATGTCAACGACTTTGACATATATATGAGAATTACTGACCAGTCGAATCACTACGCGTCAGGTAATTCCCTCGTTGATCAACAGGTATCTTTTTTTTTTCTTTTTTGCAAGGGAACAGTGCAGGTAATTAACATGGGCGAGAGTATGTAAGAGGAAATGACTAACTCGGCACTAACACAGAGGTATTTTCCTGCTTATTCATTAACCTGAGTAATACAAATCATAATTTATATTTGTTAATAGTTTTTTTTGAGGAATTTGGGGGCAGGGGTATCCCCACCTTTTCATTTCATTTTCAAAGTCTATAAATGAGCAGGATGTTACATGTTGTTTGAAGTGGGTACAGAGGGTGGTCGGGGAGGGAACATTAAGGCCCAAGCTTCAGGCAACATGCCGACCAGCTCGCGGTGATCTACAGGACCATAGCTCCGCATCTTCACGACATTTAGCGAAAAGCCGAGCATAGCACAACGGCATGGAACAGAACACGACATCATCACGGTGGTTCCACAGCCGCCAACAGCTGAGAAGGAAGAAGGCATTGAAGTGTGCACCCGGCATGGTGATGGAGGAGAAACTGCTTCTTCATAGAGATCAATTCCAATATGTTGCCAAAAACCAGCCACAAATGGGCACTCGGTAATGAAGGGCGATGCAGTTTCAACTTGTGTACCACACAGCTCACAAAGATCAGAGTCTACACAGTGCTTCTTCAGCAAGTTTTCCTTTTGTCTGAATTCTATTGTGCACAAGCAGCCATCCAAAGAACCCGACACTTGTTTTTTTTAGGAAAAAAGAACTTTACTCTTGACGGTGCACCCTAAAGTTTCTTTATGCCCATTCCACTGAATCTACCACCAGTCTGACCTTACGCCTCCAACATTCCTTCTAAGGCCAGGGATGAGAGAGCTCGCCGAAGCCAAGACCCTTCGACACTGAACCCTAACGGCAATGCCAAAACCCTAACCTCACATGAGTTGGAGGGAAGAAGCTCCAAAACATTCACCTCTATCGATTGTAGCACAAGCGGGGAGCCCCAAAAATTGTGTTGGCGGGGTTGAAACATTGTATTGTGATCAACTGAAGATTCCACAAAGAATATATGCATTTACAACATAGTTTGGTTTAATAGTGAAACCATGGCACAACAAATAAATGTTGTCCAATTTACAAACATGTGAGATCTTATCAATAATTATATTTATTTCTCTAGTTTTGACAAACTTATTTAGTCACGCATAGTGAGATTTCACATATATAGTATATATTTGCCATCATACCACCACAAACTGTAAAAATCATTTCCAAGACCATATAACATCTTATAGATCATTGGAACACCAACAACCATTTCGACCATGATTGGTTTGATGTCGATTCAACTGCCAACAGTGTCTATCAAAACATCAAGTTAATTATATTTGCGAGCTTGTGATCCGTATCCTGGATTCTGCGAAAGAACGCAGAGGCCTGTCTGATCTAGAATTTGTCTTGCGCTCCCTAGTGGCGGTTTCCCTTCAATCTCACTCTACCAAGCTCGCCGCCATGTGGAAGCAACGTGGCAAAGTTCGTGACGTCTGCTTTGGTGATGAAAACTCCAAGTATTTCCATATGTGCGCCACCATTAGATATCGCATGAACCAAATCAAAATGCTAAAAAGCAATGGGACCCAAGCGTACGACCACTCTAGTAAAGCCTTGGTCCTTTTGGATTTTTACAAAACTCTTATTGGCCAGCAACCACCACCCCCGGTAATCCCGGATTGGTCAAACCTCTTTGATACGTCCTCACGTAGTGCTTCCCAAGCTTCGGATCTTCTACAACCTTTCACCATTGACGAAATTAAGCACGCCGTACTATCAATGTATTCGGATGCCAGTCCGGGACCTGATGGCTTTGGTCCAGCCTTTTTCAAAAATTTCTGGTCCCTAGTTTCTCCTAATTTGTTCTCCTTACTCTCTGACTTCCACAACCGTTGTGCCGAAGAAAACTGGTGTTACCCACTCTAAAGATTTTCG
Organism: Eragrostis tef; assembly: GCA_000970635.1. NCBI lineage: Eukaryota > Viridiplantae > Streptophyta > Magnoliopsida > Poales > Poaceae > Eragrostis > Eragrostis tef. The sequence continues at coordinate 20,685 of LAPY01000133.1, read as the reverse complement.
TCCAATCGCTCTTCAGAATACTCCAACCAAGATAATCGTGAAAGTCCTCACTTGTCGGCTGCAGCCTATGATTCCTGCCTTAATTCATCCAGATCAAACTGGTTTCATCCGTGGGCGCAGCATCTCGGAAAATTTCATTTATGCGGCTGACGTCATCCAAACTTGCCACAAAAGGCGTGTTCCGGCGGTTGCCTTAAAGCTTGACTTCCGTGCGGCTGACGTCATCTAAACTTGTCACAAAAGGCGTGTTCCGACGGTTGTCTTAAAGCTTGACTTCCGCAAAGCCTTCGACTCTGTTTCTTGGGAAGCGCTTGCAAACGTCATGTCTGCAAAAGGCTTTCCCACTCTTTGGAACCTTTGGATGCATGACATCCTTTCCTCTAGTCAGACTACTGTCCTTTTAAATAGGAAACCCGGAAATTGGATCCAATGACGGACTGGCCTACGACAAGGGGATCCGTTTTCACCATACCTTTTCATTTTTATTGCGGACCTGCTTCAACAGATGATTCTTCGTGCATCGAGATCTGGGGCTTTAAAGCATCCGCTACGCCTTGATATGTGTTGCCCTGTTCTACAATACGCAGACGATACCTTAATTATTCTCCAGGCAGAACATTCTCAGATTCTCACCTTAAAAAACATCCTGCTAGATTTCTCCGCATCCACTGGCCTCTCCATAAATTTCGATAAAAGCACATTTATATCGATAAACATCTCCGATGAATCCGCTTCAACTTTGGCGTCCGTCCTCGGCTGCCCCGTCTCTTCTTTTCCTCAACCATACCTTGGACTGCCTCTCTCGGTCTCCAAACTGCGGCTCAGCGCTTTTCAACCAATCATCTCCCGTTTTCACGCATCTATCCCGGGTTGGTGGAAAACTGCTCAACACAATGGGCCGTTGCCGTCTGCTAACCTCTGTTCTCTCAAGCCTTCCTACTTATGCCATGTGCTCTATTCTAATGCCACCAGGTGCAATTGAAGCCTTTGATAAGGTGTGTCGAGCCTTTATTTGGGCCGGCGAAACATCGTGTAATGGGAGCCAGTGCAATGCCTCTTGGGATTTAATCTAACGGCCCAAAGAAAAAGGAGGAGTTGCTGTTCGTACCTGCACGCCCACAATATTTGTCTTCTCCAAAAAAATACTCTACAAGCTCCATTCGGGTGGTGATGAGCCCTGGCTCCTCTGGTTTCGATCCAAATACGAGTGGTCTGTTGATAGGGACATGAGGGATGATCATCACCTTGACACAGCGATCTGGTCTGGCATCGTCTCCACCTTTTTCAACTTCCGTGGGTCTCCCCCGTCTCTTCTTTTCCTCAACCATACCTTGGACTGCCTCTCTCGGTCTCCAAACTGCGGCTCAACGCTTTTCAACCAATCATCTCCCGTTTCCACGCATCTATCCCGGGTTGGTGTGGAAAACTGCTCAACACAATGGGCCGTTGCCGCCTGCTAACCTCTGTTCTCTCAAGCCTTCCTACTTATACCATGTGCTCTATTCTAATGCCACCAGGTGCAATTGAAGCTTTTGATAAGGTGTGTCGGGCCTCTATTTGGGCCGGCGAAACATCGTGTAATGGGAGCCAGTGCAAGGCCCCTTGGGATTTAATCCAACGGCCCAAAGAAAAAGGGGGAGTTGCTGTTCGTGACCTGCACGCCCACAATATTTGTCTTCTCCAAAAAATACTCTGCAAGCTCCATTTGGGTGGTGATGAGCCCTGGCTCTTTCGGTTTCGATCCAAATACGGGTGGTCTGTTGATATGGACATGGGGGGTGATCATCACCTTGACACAGCGATCTGGTCTGGCATCGTCTCCACCCTTTCCAACTTCCGTGAAATCACAAAGGTAACTGTGGGTAATGGAGAAACCACATCCTTTTAGTTTGATCTCTGGGAGGGCGACACGCCTTTAGCAACTCAATTCCCGGCCTTATTCTCGCATTCATCACGCCCCAACATCTCTGTCTGGCAAGCCCTGTCCGCCTCACCACCTGCCTTGCACTTGCAGCCACGTCTCTCTGGCGTCGCGTCGCGCGAGCTCATCGACCTATGTGCCCTCCTTGACGCTTACCACCTAGACCCTTCCACCCCGGATGCACGATTCATGAGGGGTCCCCAACCAAAACCTTTCTCTACTGCTGCGGCTTATGCCACGCACTTCCAGCACTTGGAAGACGACCCTTTCTTCAGTAGTATTTGGCACACTTTTGCCGTTTCTCGTTGCAGCTTCTTCCTGTGGCTCGTTCACCATCATAAGCTTAACACAAACACACCACCTAGACCCTTCCACCCCGGATGTACGATTCATGAGGGGTCCCCAACCAAAACCTTTCTCCACTGCTGCGGCTTATGCCACGCACTTCCAGCACTTGGAAGATGACCCTTTCTTCAGTAGTATTTGGCACACTTTTGCCGTTCCTCGTTGCAGCTTCTTCCTGTGGCTCGTTCACCATCATAAGCTTAACACAAACACTAGGCTGCGTAGCAGGCGGGCAAACAACTCGGGCTCCTGTCCTTTCTGTGGACAAAATAAAGATGTACCGCACTTGTTTCTTTGTTGTGACGGGCGAGACTTTTTTGGTAGGTTATTTTGGCAGATCCTTTGCCAGACAGCGTGGAACAACTTTAGGAATGCAACCTGATCGGTCCGGTATTGGCTTCGAGAAAACTAAAATCAACGGTACTCACCGCGATTTTGTGGAACATCTGGAAATGCAGAAATGTGAAAGTTTTCAGGAATGAGAAAGAGGTGAACAGGAGTGTGCTTGGTAGATGCTCGGGTGATCTTAGTCTATGGGCGCACCGTGCTGTAAATAATTCTTGTAAAGCTGTACTCAGGACCTGGGCTGCTCACTTTGCCTTCTTAGCTAACCTGTAGATAATGTACATAGGCTCCCTCTTCCTCTATACCCTTGTCGATCCCCTTTGTTTTGTTTTTGTTTTATAATTTATAAATTGTTGTACAGTTTCTTTTGGTAATAAAAGTTCAGGCAGGCCGCAAGGTTTGTAGTTCCCGTCAAAAAAAAACATCAAGTTAATATCAAAAGGACTTCAGAATAGAAAAAAAAAGCTAAATTAATTTTTGGCTCCTTAATTGGCCACACATGACATGAATAATGGGAAGGACACTGGACTTGCAGGTTTGTAACAAGGAATTCCCTTGGTATGTCCACACTTTTGAACAACTCGGTGATGAAGTGATAGAATAGAATACATATATACAGGAGGAAAGAACGATATTTTCGCGTAACCTGCATGCGTAAGCATGTACAATACAAAAGGTATTAATAATAGATATGCCTATAGTGCCACAAGCATGAAGCATTCATCTAAGCTTCCAGCGCAACCATCTCAGTGTTTGAGACTCTCTCTTTTTCTTTTTTCGTAAACATGTCTTAACTAGAGCTTGTCCACGGACATTTGCATGCCCTTACACATGCTCAGGCGTGTTGTTGGGTGGTGTGGCCGCGGCGGCCTGGATGACGTTGCGCTTTCCGCGCTCGGAGCGGCTGTTCTCTGCGAATTTGAGGCTGGCGTCGTTGAGGTTCTTCCTCTTCTCGTCCTCGTTCCACTCGGAGTTGTAGTAGTGCTCCTCGGCGGCGCCGGCGTTGGGCGGGAAGAGCATGGAGCCCCACTGCGGGAAGTGCACGAACACGACGGGCACCGTGCACGCCATGATCATGATGCCCATGTACTGCAGTCCCGTGCCCGTGGAGTAGTGCGACGACGTGAAGAAGAGCAGCTGCGTGAGCCCCGCGCCGAAGTTGCCGCCGGCGCCGGTCATGCCGGAGATGATGCCGAGGGAGCGCCGGGAGGCTCCCTCTTCCTCTATACCCTTGTCGATCCCCTTTGTTTTGTTTTTGTTTTATAATTTATAAATTGTTGTACAGTTTCTTTTGGTAATAAAAGTTCAGGCAGGCCGCAAGGTTTGTAGTTCCCGTCAAAAAAAAACATCAAGTTAATATCAAAAGGACTTCAGAATAGAAAAAAAAAGCTAAATTAATTTTTGGCTCCTTAATTGGCCACACATGACATGAATAATGGGAAGGACACTGGACTTGCAGGTTTGTAACAAGGAATTCCCTTGGTATGTCCACACTTTTGAACAACTCGGTGATGAAGTGATAGAATAGAATACATATATACAGGAGGAAAGAACGATATTTTCGCGTAACCTGCATGCGTAAGCATGTACAATACAAAAGGTATTAATAATAGATATGCCTATAGTGCCACAAGCATGAAGCATTCATCTAAGCTTCCAGCGCAACCATCTCAGTGTTTGAGACTCTCTCTTTTTCTTTTTTCGTAAACATGTCTTAACTAGAGCTTGTCCACGGACATTTGCATGCCCTTACACATGCTCAGGCGTGTTGTTGGGTGGTGTGGCCGCGGCGGCCTGGATGACGTTGCGCTTTCCGCGCTCGGAGCGGCTGTTCTCTGCGAATTTGAGGCTGGCGTCGTTGAGGTTCTTCCTCTTCTCGTCCTCGTTCCACTCGGAGTTGTAGTAGTGCTCCTCGGCGGCGCCGGCGTTGGGCGGGAAGAGCATGGAGCCCCACTGCGGGAAGTGCACGAACACGACGGGCACCGTGCACGCCATGATCATGATGCCCATGTACTGCAGTCCCGTGCCCGTGGAGTAGTGCGACGACGTGAAGAAGAGCAGCTGCGTGAGCCCCGCGCCGAAGTTGCCGCCGGCGCCGGTCATGCCGGAGATGATGCCGAGGGAGCGCCGGGAGACGAAGGGGATGACACCGAAGATGGCGCCGCAGGCCGCCTGGGCGCAGAAGGAGAAGAGCACCATGGCCGTCACGGAGATGGGCAAGGTGGTGGCACGGCCGAGCCAGAAACAGAAGGCGCCGCCCGCGGTCTGCAGGATCCAGATGTTCCAGAGCCGGGCGCGCATGCCCCAGTACCGAGCGCCCATGTCGGAGAGGATGCCACCCATGGGCCTCGCCACGATGTTGGCCATGCCGAAGCAGGCGGCGATGGTTCCGGCGACGCGGAGGTCGAGGTCGAAGCGGTCGTACATGTCGGTGGTGAGCTCCACGCCCATGCAGTAGCCGTAGAGCAGGACGAAGATCCATGTCCTGTAGTTGGTGACGGCGTACCAGAGCACCTTGGAGAACTTGTCCTTTCTGACCTCGCCCTTCTTCTGGAGGCTCCGGAGGTTGCCGTCGGGGAGGTCTTGACCCAAGGTGAGCACCAGCACGCCCATCAGCACATGCAGCGTCCCCGGCACGAAGTAGGCGAGAACACGCAGGTCCAGGTCGAAGTGGTCGTAGTAGTACTCGGCGATGACGTTGTCGGTGGTGAGCTCCACGCCCATGCAGTAGCCGTAGAGCAGCACGAAGATCCACGTCCTGTAGTTGGTGACCGCGTACCAGAGCACCCTGGAGAACTTGTCCTTGTTGGCGTCGCCCTTCTTCTGCAGGCTCCGGAGGTTGCCGTCGGGGAGGTCCTGGCCCAAGGTGAGCACCAGCACGCCCATCACCACGTGCATCAGCCCCGGCACGAAGTAGGCGACGCGCCACGCCGTGAACGGCGTCGCGCCGCACTTGCGGATCACGTCGTACACCAGCGGCATGATCAGCTGCGTGGCGCCGCCGCCCATGTTGCCCCACCCGGCGGCGAGGCCGTTCACGGTGCCGATGATCTTGCTGTTGAACATGGTGCTCATCCAGTACTGGCACGACACGAACGTCGCCAGCGAGAACCCGATCAGGAACCTCACCACGATGTACCCCGCCGCGTCGTCGATGAGCGACATGCAGAACACCGTGGGCGCCGCCAGCATGATGAGGAACGCGCAGCCGTACCGCGGGCCCAGCAGGTCGCAGACGGCGCCCATGGCCAGACGCGAGAAGATGGAGCCCGAAACCGACGCCACGCCGGCGTTGCCGATGTCCGCCTTGGAGAGGTTGAGGTTGTCACGGATGATGGGGACCAGCGGCGCCGCGGCGAAGGTGGACACAAAGCAGGTGAAGAAGGAGATCCATGAGAGGTGGAAGGTCCGCATGTGCGGGTTGGCGAAGGAGAAGAGCCTGAAGGTCGTGGCCTTGTGCTCCGAGTCCACGGGGAGGTCGAACTTGGCCGCCGCCGCATCTTTGGCAGTCGGCCCCGCCTCCGTGGACATGGCGAACGCCGGCTCGCGGCCAGTCATGCCGTGAAGCGAGCTCCCAGGCGCCCCAACCTCCATTGCTGCCTTCTGCTAATAACTCAGCTCTTGCAGTGAGCTACTTACTGTATTGGTGTTTGTATGGAAGGAAATGCTAGCTTGTTGTGTTGTGTTTGGGATCCTGCATCGATGGGCTATTTATAGCAAGCAAGGGGTTGACATTTTGGCGCTCATCAAGGTCATGCTGGCGCCTCAAGATGCGTGCTGGTGCAACGCAGCGGCTACGCAACATAGTGCTGCCCCAGCTGGCGGTGAGACAGTCAGGGGTATTGGAGAATTAACAAATGTCCATTATTGGATCTGACGGAATCATCAGGGCATGATTTAAAGTCTGAACTCGACTCTGGAATAGGAAAGTCCAGATACTCTACTCAACTGGAAAAAAGAATGAGCACAAAATACGGATACCTCGGCGCCGCATCACTGGAGCTGGAGTGGCCTTATCCCGTGGGATCGGCCAAGGATCAGAATCAGCTTGGTCAGCAGGTTGCGTGTCCAGAATCGAACAGCAGATCGATGCCCAGGTCTGCGTGCGTGGCGCCGGTCGGCGGAAGAAAAATAATGGCAATCTGCCGCAAACTGCACACTTGTTTTTTTTTTCCTCGACGACGACAACGCAAACTCGCGCAAGTTTCATTCTCCTCTGAACCTGCTGCAACAGCCGACCGGCCAGGATCGAAGGCAAAATCATCTGTTTTGATAAAGTAAAACTCTTACAATTCCGTGTTTATCAAGTTCAGTTTGGATGCTCCCGTGTTATTAGTTACGGAAATAACGTTATCACCACTACCTTCAAATAGTGCATATAATTTCTTGTATGACTGCCGTGAGCCTAATAATTGAGCGTAAAACTGCTCTAATAATTAGTAAGTCGGCCACTGGTTTACCACCAATTACCGGAACCGTGTACGGGACAGGAGTCAGCCAGCTGCTAGACATACTGTATTCCAGTTCAGCTATATGATGCGAATAAGATTGCCTTACTTGATCCTTGGTAACATCAAGCGTTTCTTAGTATTTCTTCATCTAACTATAAACTAAGCAAGTTTTTGACCAAACCAAGGCAGTTAGTTGGCTAGCTAGGTAAGGGAAGAACGCGTGTAGCTGACGTTTAGCACACGGGGCCGACTTGTAGCATGAATCATATGTATCGTTTGCAACAATCCAACGGCCAGCAAGAGCAGCAATCGGTCAGCTGATGTAGGTTGCATTAATTGGTCAAGTTCTTCTATCTTTATCTCCGTTTAGGAAGGGCAAGTATACACATCTGAGGATTTAATTTGCCAATTCGAGCACATTTGCAGAGCAGCAATGTCAACGAAGATGACCCTGAGAGAGATGACATCGCATGGGAACACGAATGGAACGACGGCTCGTGCAATTAGGTAGTGTGGGCTGAGGCCGCAAAACTACACGACACTGGACTAGCTAATCAATTCCTTGAGAGGTAATTAACGGAAAGGACAGTATACCTCGGACGTGAGAAATCGAAAAAGGAAATTTTTGATCCTGACGTTTACCACACAGGGCCGACTTGTAGCATGCATCGTATGTATCGTTTGCTACTATCGAACGGCCAGCGAGAGCAGAAATTGGTCCTCTGATGTAGGCATACTTTGCATTGGTCAAGTTCTTGTATATATCTTTATCTCCATTTGGGAAGGCGCGGTATACACATCTGAGGATTTTAGTTGCAAATTCAAGCACACTTGCAGAGCTGCAATGTCAACGAAGATGACCCTGATAGGTGACATCGCATGTCCGGAGACGGAACACGAGAGCGCGTGCAATTAGTGTGGCCCCTTGGGGCCCCAAAGGAACTACACGACAGGTAATTAACGGAAAGGACAGTGTACCACGGACGTGAAAAATCGAAAAGGAAAATTTGATCGCCTCTCTAGTCATATAGCCTTTTCTCTCCAGCTTACGCAAAGACTCGATCTTGCTGCATCAATCTTCGTTTACAGCGAGTTGATGCATCCATAATACAGTGGGAAACCCAACTAGGTCTCCTACTTTTTCCTTTTTGGAAGTTACCTTATTAATATTTGATTTTTTCTATGTTTGATTTCCAATTACCGTGGAAAGTTGTTTTCTCTAGAAACTTGGTTCCAATAGGTAGTGTTCATATATTTATGCATTTGCAGAAACATAATCGAATACAAAATATATTTAAGTGTTTACTCCGGTTATATATGTGGCTCCAGCGAAACATTCTTGAGACGTGCCAATTATAAAAGATGATATATACATAGCTAGTGGTACATAATCTGACGAGTATCTGACCCTTTGAGCTTATCAGGGTTATCTGAACAACGCACTAGCATATGATAAGCTACAAATGATCGACGTTGTTGCTATTGGTGCATTACATTCATATGATTACTCAAATTGTCAATGATTCTTTCCTCGCATTCTGGCCGTTCGTCCACTAATGACCAAGTTCGCATGGTATGTTGCTATCGGTCGTGTTCATGGCATTTGACTTCAACAAAAATAAATCAACAATTATTTTTGCACTGGCAACTTGCTTGCCGGTGTACAGTCAGATGTTCATATTGTCACACGGCACCGTTCATGGGGCCCGTCAAATTTGTATATGGGCACGACAACGAGCCTACTAATTAGATACTTGTACATGGCTCCTGACTTAGTGGTAAGCTAGGCTATAGAAACGGGAAAGGAAAAACAAATGTAAGCGTAACCAGCAGTACGTACCTTGTTGGTTTGCGGCAAGCCTGAGATCGATTATAAATTAAATTTGATGTGGAATTTGCGGTCTACGTACTGCGGCAAAAAGATGCCAGATTAGTTAAGAAGTAAGAAGCGTCGTTAGGAAATGGTGAAAGGCTGGGTTGGCTTTTCAATGGTGACAGAGGGGTATATTCTCAAGCTTTAAAATTCAGAGGAGACGCTAGTAGGCCAGAGGCGCAGCTTGATTAGTCTAACATGCAAGTCAGCGTGTTGCTGCATCCCCGGGAGCAGGGAACTCAAAACTTGTCGCCTCGCTTCAATCCAACGAATCACAACAGAAGTGTCCTTTCGAAAGAGATGTTTTTTTTTTCCCCCCCTCTTTCTGTTTTCATAAAATAATAGGCTTTTTTTGTATCTGGGCCGAGCACAGCGCAACGCATGGAATGGGCTTTATGTACAAGGTCCCCCGAATGGGCTTTTGAGACGGCCTGTCAAAAGCCTAGCTGACTGAGCTGTCTCTGAGGGGGAAAAAAAAAGCCCATCTGAGCTAAGTCCAGTCCACGACCACTTGCGAGGTGCATCGTCGCATGGTCATGGACCGACCGATTGACTCTCAAATCACAAAACCGACGAATGGTGAATGGATTGCAGCTAGGATTCTCTCAAGTCTCAATTCACAGAGCACTGACAGCGCATAGCATAGTTACTCCGTATTTGAGTATTTGACACATATAGCTAGAGCGCTGCATATACTATCATCTGCATATTTTATATTATTGATTGAATAGGCAGCCTGTATGACTGCAGTACAAGCACAATAAATCAACAATTATTTTTGCACTGGCAACTTGCTTGCCGGTGTACAGTCAGATGTTCATATTGTCACACGGCACCGTTCATGGGGCCCGTCAAATTTGTATATGGGCACGACAACGAGCCTACTAATTAGATACTTGTACATGGCTCCTGACTTAGTGGTAAGCTAGGCTATAGAAACGGGAAAGGAAAAACAAATGTAAGCGTAACCAGCAGTACGTACCTTGTTGGTTTGCGGCAAGCCTGAGATCGATTATAAATTAAATTTGATGTGGAATTTGCGGTCTACGTACTGCGGCAAAAAGATGCCAGATTAGTTAAGAAGTAAGAAGCGTCGTTAGGAAATGGTGAAAGGCTGGGTTGGCTTTTCAATGGTGACAGAGGGGTATATTCTCAAGCTTTAAAATTCAGAGGAGACGCTAGTAGGCCAGAGGCGCAGCTTGATTAGTCTAACATGCAAGTCAGCGTGTTGCTGCATCCCCGGGAGCAGGGAACTCAAAACTTGTCGCCTCGCTTCAATCCAACGAATCACAACAGAAGTGTCCTTTCGAAAGAGATGTTTTTTTTTTCCCCCCCTCTTTCTGTTTTCATAAAATAATAGGCTTTTTTTGTATCTGGGCCGAGCACAGCGCAACGCATGGAATGGGCTTTATGTACAAGGTCCCCCGAATGGGCTTTTGAGACGGCCTGTCAAAAGCCTAGCTGACTGAGCTGTCTCTGAGGGGGAAAAAAAAAGCCCATCTGAGCTAAGTCCAGTCCACGACCACTTGCGAGGTGCATCGTCGCATGGTCATGGACCGACCGATTGACTCTCAAATCACAAAACCGACGAATGGTGAATGGATTGCAGCTAGGATTCTCTCAAGTCTCAATTCACAGAGCACTGACAGCGCATAGCATAGTTACTCCGTATTTGAGTATTTGACACATATAGCTAGAGCGCTGCATATACTATCATCTGCATATTTTATATTATTGATTGAATAGGCAGCCTGTATGACTGCAGTACAAGCACACTTATAGTTTGAGGCACAGCTGCAAGTGCCGACCGACTCTGACGACAGAGCTTGAGACAGGCTCATACTGAACCTACTTTTAGACGAGGGATCGATCGTCATATATACTATATGCATGTTATATATGTAGTATGGTGGAGTATGTATAACTTTGTATGGCGTTGGCCGATGGATCAGATCCTGAAGTAGTCGAGCACGCTTTCCCTGCTTGCGGCGGCGGCGGCGTATGCGTCCATGAACTCTTTGAAGCGGAAGGCCCTGAACTTGGGCGGGTCGTCGTTGTTGAGCAGCAGCTCGGGGGCGGGTGCGATGAGGCAGTGGGTGGCGGGCATGATGAGCGTGGCGACGGACATCCTGGGCTGGGCCGAGTTGGTGACGGCGCGGTGCTCGACGCTCCGCAGCAGGCCGTTGGTGAGGATCTCCATCTGGTGGCCGAAGTTGATGACGAAGGCGCCGGGGATGGGCCGCACGGGGATCCAGGCGCCCCCGTATTTGGCCTGCAGCCCGGTCACCTCCCCCTGCGACAGCACCGTCAGCAGGTGACGGTCGCAGTGCGGAAGCAGGCCCAGCGTCAGGCTCGGGTCCGGGCACGCAGGGTAGTAGTTCACGTTCATCTGCGTCTCGCCGCCGCTCAGATCGCGCTTCCGGAAGTAGTCCCTGGGGAGGCCGAGGCCGTCGGCGATGAGCTCCAGCAGCGTCGCCGAGAGCTTCTGGACCTGGACGATGTAGTCGGCGAGGCTGGGCCTGAAGCTCTCCGGGCTGGACGGCCACTGGTGCAGGAACCTCTCGACGGGGAAGCACTGCAGCTTGAGGTAGTCGCGCCAGTACCGGGTCTCGCTCTTGTCGTAGGTGGTGCTGGACGCCACCCGGAACGCCCGGCTCCGGTCGTCGGAGTAGTACGCCAGCTTCTCCTCCGGCGGCAGCGCGAAGAACTCCGCCGCGGCGTCGCGGAACGCGCGCACGGCCCCCTCCGCCACGCCGTGGTTCACCACCTGGAAGAAGCCGAACTCCTTGCCCGCCTCCATCACGGCGCGGACCACGTCCTTGCCGCCCAGGTCCACCACGGGCAACGTCACGGAAGGGTCCACCTCTTTCTCGTTCCCCGGCCGCTTCTCCGGCGGGAACACGTACTGCTCCGGCACCGCGCGGGGCACAGGGGCGTTGCTCAGCAGCTCCATCCCTTGTATTATCTATCGATCCATAAGGAACGTATATATAGGGGGTTCATTTTCGATGCACAAGAGCCTAGTGCACAGAAAACGTACACAACATGACATATATGTATGGCAGGAGGACGGCAAGGCCGGCGAACGCAGATTACCTTGTCTCACGTTTTACGTGCTACAACCGCACTGCACACAGGGGATGACACCTGTGTGCTGCTCAGTGGAACAGAAAAGATACTATGATATCTTCCTTCTGTTTCATGTCACATCCTTGTATGTTCTCGTTAAACTCCTGGCTTTCGTGGATCTCCTCCCTCTGATTCTTGACGATTCGTTTCAGAATCAGGCGACGAAGAAAACAACAAATCCAGTCGTCTTGATTTGTTGCACCGTTAACTGTGCAGAAACATGGGGACACGGAGCGGACACAACGTACACTGCATGACCCCGTTTGTCTGCCGCGAAAGCGAAGGCTACTACTACCGACCTTCACTTGACGTCCGTGTTAAGCATGTTGCACAGAACGTCTTTTGCGTGCTTGGAGTGTCGTGTGGTACGACAACTGCTCGGCGTGTCGTCGTCGTCGTCGTCTGGGATCAGCGGTCACGCTTCATCATCTCCTCTATTTGACAAGATAGGAAGAAGAAGAGTCACCGCCGGTCACCCAGGAAACGATCGGATGGATTGGGGTCTCAAATTAATAGGTGCCCATCGTGCTTATCCGTTGTAGTAGTCGCATGTCGTTGTTGAGCAGAGGCAAGAACAGAGCATGTCGTTCAGAAGCAGAGGAACACGAGACAGGGCTCTGCGGGAGCGCGCCATTCATCAAGGACCGACCGGCAGGAACACATGACCCGAAGATGTAGATGGCCGGTGAGGTGGTGGAGGCTGGAATGCACAGTCGACACGGGAAGATCTATCTGATCAGCCCTGTCGCCGCACGCGCATGTCGCAACCCGTTCTCTGAAGAAACGAGCAGCTAGCACTCATGAACGGTTGTGCTTGGAGTGCCGTATAGAGCTCGACTGCTAGCTCGGCATGTCGTGGTCGTCGGGGATCACGAGAGCGCAAAAGCAAACAAATCGTTTCTATGCTCGACGAGACAAGGATGACCACGTTGGCTGCTGGCACCAACCATGCTGAGCCCATTGGAGAAAGGGCGGTGGCGTCCGGCAATGAGCCATCCTCGGGTTGTCGGCTGGCTCTTCTTCCATTGTGAGTGACCAACAACGACAGCAACCTCCTGAGTCCTGATCAGCACCAAGTAATCCAGATTATATAGCACACTATTTATGACGCTTTCCCTCTCCATCTTCAGCACACAACTGACTGACAGATCAAGCTACCTAGCTAGCCCAGGCAAAAAAAGAAAAAATTAAAGCAATGGAGAAGCTGCTGTCCTCGGCGCCGCTGCACCGGACGCTCCCGGCCGAGCACCGCCCACCGGCCTCCGCGGCGGGCGCCGTCTCCCTGCCCGTGATCGACCTCTCCCTTCCCCGCGACGAGGTCCGGCGGGCCGTGCTCGACGCCGGCAGGGACCTCGGCTTCTTCCAGGTGATCAACCACGGCGTGCCTGAGGAGGCCATGGCGGACATGGAGGCGGCCTGCGCCGAATACTTGAGGCTGCCCGCGGAGGACGAGGCGAAGGCGGGGTACTACTCGGAGGACACGGACCGGACCAACCGCCTCTTCTCCAGCACCATGTACGAGGTCGCCGGCGAGCGCTACTGGCGGGAGTGGCG
>LAPY01000132.1:298813-312912 GCA_000970635.1 Eragrostis tef | reverse complement strand
GCGGCGACTTACCCAGAGGAACTTGCGCCTTGGCTCCCCGACGAGCGCGACCTGGTAGTCGTTGTCGACGTAGAGCACCCAGTAGTCGCCGACGACGGGGATGACGGGGAGGAAGGGCGGGACGTAGAACTTGACCTTGAGCTTGGCCTCGTCGCTGTTGGGGTCGGCCTTGTAGGCACTGCCCTCGATGGCGTCGCGCTTCCCCTTGCTCCACGTCTCGTTGAGCACGTGCACCGTCGCGCCGTCCTCCTGCAGCGTGTACGTCGCGCGCGTGTTCCGCCCGTCCCGGGGCTGGAAGAAGGACGGGACCGACGCCAGCTCGTACCACCGCCCCATGTACCGCGCCACGTCGAGCCCCTTCACCACCGTCATGTCGTTGCCGCTCTTCTTCGCCGCCTCGGCCATTGCTGCTGCCTGTTGTTGATCGCGAGCGAGAGGTTGCTGCTGCTGGTTGTGACAAGTCTTTGCTTCTTCAGGTAAATCTGGTGTTGTTGTTGAGCTATAGCTTAAGCTTTGCGTTGGATATATAGAAGGGGAAAGAAAGGGTTTTGGGGATGTTTTCAGGGAAAAGGGGAGGCGCGAGAAGATAAGGCCCTGGTGCGAGGAGAAAGACGTGGACGGCTCTGGAACGCTTAGCTTAACGAGTGCTTTGTTCGCTTGCTCATTGGGCGGGGCCGGACCGGGCTATGCGTGGAGACTTGTACGCGAAGGTAACTTGCGCGGGTGCGCCTGTGTAAATCTGCCCATCAACCCTGTGTAACCGTGTTCCATGTGCAGACACAGCACCGGCCCTCATCTGCACCGTCCATATTTCCGGCGGCATAGCCGCGCGGAGGACGGGACCACGGGTTAATTTCCGTCATTCGCCGAGGAATCAGCGCGGCGACGCAAACAGGTTACGGTCCTAAAAGATAAATTTGTAATTAATATATTTTTCAATCAATTTTATCATCATGAGAAGGCTGCCGTATTTTTTAATCGATTACTCTCACCGGAGCGCCGACGCACAATTCCTCCATCCGCTGGCCTCTGTTGCCTGGCGTTAAATCCTATCGCCAGTCACACAATCAAATTTATTAAGAGATTTGGCATTGATCTGTTGTTTGGTAGTGCCATTCCTTCGTTGACCAATGCAAAACGGCAAGGTTTTGATTAGCACGACAATTAACATGGCGAGATGTGATCTGCGGCAAGCTGCTCCAGGACGGCAAGACGCATGCAGAGGGCGCCACAAGTCGAAGAAGATTTGCCGCCGATGTTAGCATACGAACCCTAACATTATCTGAAGAAAATGATAGGAGTCGGCCATTCATTTTATTTGGAAAAAGATCTCGCCCTTAACAATTACAATGTTGCCATTAGTTTCTCTTACCTAAAATGTCCTGGTATTATAAAAAAAGATTTGCTCTAGCTCAGTCGAATTTTCTGGCCGCTCATTTGTGATCAAGCGGTTGATGCCTGATGTGTTTTTGCGGGCGCTATTTTTTCCCTGGCTCTACAACGCACTGCACTTTGGGCCTGTGTACAGCGAGTTGGGCTTTTTCTTGTGGTTGCCATACCGTGTTGTTAACGGGTCTTTAACGGGTGATTCCCTTTGACTGGTGAATCGCATTCCCTTTCTTTTGGTCCGTCTGTTAGGTGCCTGTTCATTCTCACTGAGGCAGCTACACTCTTGGGAGCGACCGGCGATTGATGTCCTGGGTACGTGCTCCAGTTTTTCCGAGCGTCTGATTGCTAGAATCCTTCATGTAGGTTTGGAGTTTCTGCCGATTCCCATGCTCATTTCCCCCCTAATGCGGCCTGAGTGTGTCGCGATGAGATGCACTGTGGTTAATTTTGGTCGATTTGTTCCATTCACGTTGTATTTATGTTTACCAATGCGGCATCTGAGACACGATTACCTCTATCCACCTTTATATGTGGCTAATTAACCTCTATGAGTTAGATTTTGGTTGTGCGGCAGCATTCGTGGGTCATGCGAGACAGTTTTAGTAGAAATACTTGGATTCTAGGCACAGGTTAAATTGTTTTGATTATATTTTTTTTGGTTCTTTAGTAGAAGACATGTTTGTTTTGTACATGAACTAAGGTTTAGGCCTGTCAATTTTGTTTTGCTAAAAACAAAGTGAATGGTTTCAGCCTTTTCTTTACAATATCGGTTTTTGGGTTGGGTTTTTTGCTTCTTTGTTCCCATTTGTATTTGTTAAACTTGATATTTTAGTTACACAAATTTCAGGATAAGAATATATTTGCTGTTAAGAATAAAATATGTTAAAGCACATATTGTGCCTTTGTGTGTTATTAACGATTTCATGTTTATTTTGTAAAATAGTTTTTATTAGTCTCACAATGGAAAGAGCAGGGAGAATGCATTGTGTTTTCTAAAGGACGTTGAAAGAGAAGCTGATGTATTTGTAATTTTGTTGAATTAATTGTCATCGTTTCTCAGGCTTGCAATACCCTTCGACAAGTTCTTTATGATGGTGGTGCCAATGCTAGTGGAAGCAAAATAAATAGACAGGTAGTACAAGTGACTAGATATATATGCAGCTTAGGTTCATGAACATTATTCTGATGTACTCATATTTCTCCCATTTTGTTGCTCACCATAATGCTGATGCGTGTGATTTTGGCTTGTTCATGTTTGTTTGGTGGCTAGCCTCAAGGCTAGCTTTTTTCCTTTATTGGATCCTGACATTCTATTGATGTGATAACTCAAGTTAAATAAAAATTATTTTGAGATCATAATATTTTACTAATATTACATTCTTTTTACATATTTATTAGAAGTGGTAACTTTAGTTGTTTGGCATATAAATTTTGTTATGATATACCATTTGGAGCCATTTATATTGTTTTTCCACTATGGAGTAATATTTTTATTACTTCAGGGTTCATTAATGTTTATTAGACATTGTTATTAATTTATTTTCTTTGTGATTGCAGTACCGTTATATGATCATCCAATTGTCTCAAATTTGAAGAAAGATACTTCTGCTACTGGCACAGGGAGCAATATCTATATTATGTGAGAACTTATTCTTTTGATTTATCCTGGTGCTATAATTTTTTTGTAATTGTAACATGTATGAAAATTTTGGTATAAGAGTAAAAATTATTATTTAATTACATGGAATTTACACATGCCGATATGCCATAATATTAGTTAATCCATACGTTAATATTTGTGGAATGCTATTTTTTGCAGGTTTAGATGAAATTATTGATATTTATTCTGTAAATGTAAACCAAAAGACACTGTTCACTCTATCATGTTGGATGTGATAAAGTACTTTTATGATACTTCTAGAAGCGAAAACTCATTCAACAGCAGGCAACAAGGACAAATGTTAATGTTTTTTTGATGCAACGACAAATGTTAATGTTAGTGATTCAATCTCGGAAAATGTTGATTTTGATGGATATATGAGGAACTCCACCAAGGAAGTCAGTTGATGATTTCAAAATGAAGACAACTAAAATAATCAACAAGGCAGGTTCTTATGGAGTATGAACAGAATATTGGTGTTGTCCTGAGAACATTTTGGTACTGCACTTGTGACAGACACCGAAATGAATGGTTTTCAAAAAACACAAAATACTATTCTACCTGACAATGTTACATTAGTTGATCAGTTTTTTTTTCTTTGAGCCTGATCAGGTTTTTTTTGTTTTTTGAGAGACACATTAGTTGATCAGTTGGGTTCGTGACTTGTAACTGGTGATTTGGGTCCATAGCACTGAACCAAAAAAAATCCCGTAACAGGGTGCACCTGTTAACAAACAGACCACAAATCTAACGTGTTTTCCTCAGTTCGTGGACCCATATAAAAACAACCCCAGTTCATTTTCCAATGCAGCCCACCAACACGCACTTTACTCAGTTCGGCCTGTTTTTTCTACAAACGCTTAGATCTTAATCCAGCAGTAGGAAAAATGTGACTGAGACAAACACCAATTCTCAGTCACGTGGGCTGGAGGCATACCCTTATAAAAATACTAGTGATATTAGAGGTAGGAGAGAAAACCAATATAAACCGTTAGATTAAAAATACCACTAGATACCAGTGGTATTATATCACTAGTATAGGACACTGGAAAACTCCTCCGCAAACAGTCCCTAGTATTGTGTCAAGCCAAAGTCGCCGACCAAAACCATTGGCGTGCTTAGGTGTATGACGGGTTGTAAATCTGGCCGCTGTGTTGCGTTCGGATGACGGACATGTTGTAAACATTTAAGCGCTATTTTAGTGTTTTTTATCTTAATGCAAAGATACGTAGCTTTTCTGCGTATTCGAGAAAAAAAAACCGTTGGGGCAGCTGTAACCAGGTTACAGAGCCATCTGGCACAGAGTCACCTTCTGATGATCCAAACGTCACTGGTGGGTGGGAACGGACGAGGGTCAGTTGGGAGCGTTTGGAGCGGGGTTGGCGCCGAGCCCAGGCGCGCGATCGTCGATCGCCGCTGGACGGGCAACGTGACGGCCTCCCGCCGGAAGTGACCACTAATTTCTCGTTTTTACCTGTGTGCGCTGGATTGATCAAACAATTATGCAAGGCCAGAGAGATTATCCTGAACCAGAAAAAACACACCGGGTGACCCCAAAACTAGTTTTCCCACTGAGAGCACTCGTGAGTACTCTAGAACGTCCATGCGAGTGTATGTGGCCACTTGATAACCCGGCGTGCTTCTTGCTTGCTCCCCAAGGTTGAAGTTCTACGGCGTGATGAGAACACGTAGTACAAAAGTTTTCCGGAGACGGCGACACACTGGAGTCTACTGTAGCTAGTAGCGTTGGAGTTTCCCGGCCATGTCGTTGTCCAGGGGCGAGGATGGAGGGAAGTGAACAATTCCGCTGGCCGCTTCAGGTGTGCACCGGAAGGCCGTCTCTGTTCACTGTTCTGTATCGGACATGGTTTCTTGTACGTTACTGCCTGTTTGTTCAGTCCTTCTGGACGTACAGCTGCTGCATTGCGACAAGGGGTCAGAGCAATTTCACGCCTTCGCGTCAGCAAGCAACAAACTCCAGCCACGGAGTGACGATGCCGTCGTTCAGTCCTTCTGGACGCAGAGCTGGAGCAATTTTACGCCTAGGCGTCAGCTAGCAACAAACTACAGCAACGGATGGACGTTGCCGTGTGAAGGCTCACGAGTTGCGACTGACCAAGGACATACACTCATCCAGCCCCCTGAACACTGTTTACGCCAGCTCGAGGTAACCCCTTATTGCCACGTCAGGCATGACACATCCATAGCTCCTCATCTAGAACCTATCCGGTTTGATTACATAATAAAGCACTGCCTCATGATCGAGACAAGCCAGGTGAACTTGCAAGATTACATGTACAGATCACTCATGGTCCGAAGAGAAAAAGTAGGATATAACCAAACCCACAGGATCAGAACCATCAAAAGATTCTAGTAAGTGCACAAGAAAATATCCTGACAACAATGCATTCAGACAATTGGATTCCAACTTTTGAACGTTAACAATATTGCTGAATTCAGCACTCAAAACTTGAGCTTCGCACAATATATCTGGGTCAAAAATCCTAGTACAGATAGAATACATAAAGTGACATCAAAATTTCTATGACCAAGCTTTCAAAAATCTGTGATTTCTTCCTCAGGCACCAGTGAATGCCTTCTTAACCGCACCACTCTTTGATCCGGCAGGGATGACCTTCAACACATTGAACCTCACGGTCTTGGACAGTGGCCTGCATGGCAAAGCATTAGAATTTAGTGACCGAGAGGCAGAGCATACAACATTGGCACAACAGCAAACATTTTGCGTTATGTTCCTCAATGGCATAAAAAAAATGCAAGAGATACTGGTATTCGACGATGAGCAGACATCAAGCGATTTTCTTATTTGGAAAGCTGAACATGTTTTTTTTAGGCGAATAGCAGGGGAGGCCCATATTAATTTTTTCTATTAATTTTCAAGGTTTTATGTGCATGGTACAGGGGCCAAGGCCCAAAAAAGCTTAACATGTTTCTGGCTCAATGCTATTATTTTGCGTTTTCAAACTGAGATCAGCATCTCTGTATGTGTACGTACAGGAAGAATCGAGCGGCTAGCTATCTGTGGACCTTGTACCATGCACATAAAACCTTGAAAATTAATAGAAAAAATTAATATGGGCCGCCCCTGCTATTCACCTAAAAAAACATGTTCAGCTTTCCAAATAATCTTAGCTAGATAAACTGTTCCTTCTCAAATAAGATATTTTGCAACTAATAGATGACTATAATTTCTTTTACCTGCACTGGCCAATAATTACATGGTCTCCTTCCTTCACACGGAAGCATGGGGAAATGTGGGCAGGGATGTTAGAGTGCCTCTTCTCATACCTAGACATAAATACAAATAGAAAGATCAATAAGATGTAATAATAACCCATATAAAGTTAAAAAAAAGACTGGCATGCCTCTGATATTTCTTGACAAAGTGAAGATAGTTCCTACGAACAATAATAGTCCTGTTCATCTTAGCACTGTGGCATGTTCCAGCAATGATGCGGCCTCTAATTGACACAGTGCCAGTGAATGGGCATTTCTTGTCAATGTAGGTTCCTGCAATAAGTCAAATGAAGGACACAATCTCCAGTTTATTAAAAATTTCTACATTGCACTCCATGGTAGAACTACAAGAGCAATAAAGAGCATAGGTACAACAACAAAAGCAAAATATACACAGATATCACTGCTCAAGAACTAGAATAATAATAATTTGAACTCGACCTCGTTCTGATACCCTAATTTAAAGGAGCAAACAGACCATGCTTGCATAACAGATCGGCTAGACAAAAGAGGCAAGGCGAGAAACAGGCCTAACAAAGAAATAACAGCCAAATTTCACTATAGTCACATCATCTCCCCAAGGCAGCTTCTAGGGAAATATAAAGCAAAATGACATAATGGTGATGCCAATTATTGTCAAGACAAAATTTCAGTTAGCTTCTATCCACATAAAACATACTAAAAGATACAGTAAACAAACGGGCAGCATGATTTCTGATGATGTCTACTCAAATTGCAGAATACCCTTCTACGTGATAGAAATGTATGATCTAAGCTAGCATCAACTGGCCAAAGGTCCTGAACAAACCTTCAATGGCTTCCCTCGGTGTCTTGAAACCAAGGCCAACGCTCTTCCAGAATCTGTTGCCACCCTTTCCAGGCTTGTTCCCCTTGGTGATCTTCTTCGGGCTGCAATGACAAATTAAGCCATGATTAGCTTAGCAGTCAGTGTTGACAAATTATACCAAAAATTAAAAACGAACGGTAGGACCATTTCTTACCAGAGGAACACCTTAGGCTGTTTCAAGAAAGCCCTCTCAGTCTGCAAAAGAAAGAAAGAACTGCTTAGATTTTACTGTTTAGCATAGCCAGGACAAAAACGCCATAAAATGGTTACAAACTTATCGCAATTAACTAAGCCAAGCCTCCAGCAAAGAGCAGCACTGATGTGATGCTACAAAAGTATCTAATTTCTATTTTACGGCATCATAAACCATCATTGGTGATCAGTGAAGCGATTGCGTAAGTGCTCGTATTGACATCAAGTCCACGTCATAATCAACCATTTACATACCACTTACAAGGTCTCAGTGTACGAATGTTCTGCCATACTGAAACACGAAATTGACTCAAAAGAACGCTCCGAGATGGTGAATCACCGCCTCGGAAATGTCAAGGAGAAGAAATGGATACACGATACAGTGGATGAACAGGGCAGCATACCTGCTCCGCCATGTTTGATGCTCGAAGGGATGGAGGCGACCGCGGCTCGGCGCAGATGGCGGCGGCGGCGGCGGCGGCGGCGGGAGAAGGTAGAAGGGATGCCCGAAGCCGAAAACCCTACTCGTTCCACTGATTATATCTGTGCGAGTTAGGTGGGCTTTCTGTGGGTTTAGATCTCATGCTGGTTGTTTGTTGGGCTTTAGATGGGTTGCTTTTTTGTATGGGCTGGATTCAAATGGGGACTTCTACTCAAGAGCAGACAACGAGATCACTTTTTAAAACTGGTATTAATCCTGTTAAAATTCGCTAAAAGAAAAATCCTGTCGAAAATTTCTTATTTCATTCAGTTCAGAAATACTCATCTCATTAAACAATCGGCCCCCCTGGTGTTAGACACATCATAATGTCCAAACAAAAAAAAATGATCAAACTGTCTTTTTATTTTGTTATAAGATTTTAAAATTTGGCCGAAGTGAGCTGTCCGCAACAAAAAGGACCGGCTTGAGCATTTGATGTTCCTAAGGTTTGGAAAACTATACTAAAGGCATGTTTGTCATGGCTCTAGTTCTGAGATCCATACAAAATCTAAAGTTTGTAAAATAGATTAAAATATTTTACTTTATTAGTTTTAATCTCAAATAAAAAAATGATTTAACAAAAAAAATTTAATAATTTATTTATAGTTCCAGCTCCACAAATTTCTAGAGCTAGCTATGAGCAGCTCTAAAAACTCTACAGAATTTACTAGAGCTAAAGTCATGCCAAACAACCCTAACCCGTCACCGGCATACCTGTCGCCTTCTTCAATTGTTTCTATTTTTTGGTCACACTGTCAGGTTCGATGAACGCGTGACTTATCCAAACAGGATTTCCAAACCATTCCATTTTTCGATTTGTATAATGAACTCTTGCATGGATGTTTGCAGGACCACAAAACAGGGCAGGGCCCGTGTCGCACGGCCACAAAAAAAAAGGGAAGAGAAAACCCCAACAAAGCCGGGCAGCTAATCGCCGATTCCTTCCTTTCCTTGCGTTCCGGCCACCGCGTCGCCGCTTCCCTTCTTCCTCGCCGCGACGAATCGAAGCCGTTGCCCTACCGCCATGGCCGCCGCGTTGGCCCGCGCGTCCCGCCTCCGATCCGCCGTGGGGCGGCTCGGGTGCCCCCGCGCCTTCTCCTCCTCAGCAGGCGCCGAGGCCGAGGCGGCCGCGGAGGCCCACCGCGGAGCGAGGGCTTTCGCCTCTGCGGCTGCGCTGGCCGCGGGGTCAGGGCTGGGGATCTGGATGCTGCCCGGGGGCATCTCCGCTGCTTTTGGTGGTGCCGGAGCCGCGGGGGAGCAGGAGGAGAAGAGCAGGTTCTTGTTTGGAGGTGAGCGCCCTTGGGTTCAGCGGCGGTGCCATGTCCATTTTTTTAAGTTTTGCGTAGTATGGTGGACAAGGAAATTTAGCACTTCCTTTCGCACATCACACGAATATTTGTAGCAAGTGATGAATTAAGTTCAATTTTATCGCCTCAGTGGGATCAACACGGTAATTAATTAATGATCCTCGTTTGTAGACTCATATCGAAGGAGGGTTTTCTTCAACTATGAGAAGAGGATCAGAACGCGCAGCCCTCCGGAAAAGGTAACCAGGGCATCCACATTCATCATAACTCCACTTTGCAACTGCATTATGTGTCGTGATAAATTATTGTCATTCTAATTATGGTATTCATGCTTGCTAGATCTTTGAGTACTTTGCATCTGTCCACAACCCGGATGGTGACGTGTACATGTTACCTACCGACTTGATGAGAGCTGTTGTTCCTGTTTTCCCTCCATCCGAGTCAAAAATTGTCAGGGAAGGGAGATTGAGGGGAGAGAACCACTCTGGAGAGCTACATTGCGCCCCTTCAGATTTCTTCATGCTGTTTGATACAAATGGCGATGGACTCATCTCCTTTGCTGAGTAAGTGGGCTGTAAACTTAGCTGGAACAAGTGCATGATATTTGCTCTGGTACCTAATATCTGCTGCCAAATAGAAGGATCTTTGCATTTTAGCTAATTTTTTTCATGTAAAACAGTACCGAAGCTATCATATAAAT
Source organism: Eragrostis tef (assembly GCA_000970635.1). NCBI lineage: Eukaryota > Viridiplantae > Streptophyta > Magnoliopsida > Poales > Poaceae > Eragrostis > Eragrostis tef. The sequence continues at coordinate 303,078 of LAPY01000132.1, read as the reverse complement.
ATATAGGCATTGTTTTAACATTCTTCTATGTTGTGTATTCTGAGATATGTATGTCAAGCTAAATAGGTGTCTCTATGGTATCAAAATTGGATGCTGAATTTATTCTGCAATTTCTATAAGTTTAACTATTTTAACCTGCTAATGTTTTATTGTACAGGTATATCTTTTTCGTGACATTACTTAGCATCCCTGAATCAAGCTTCAACGTGGCTTTCAAGATGTTTGACCTTGACCACAACGGGTAGGTTATTGTCTAGCTACTTACCCTGGTTTCTGTTTGTTGATAAGTGAGCCTGTTACAAGCATGCTTGCTTATAGATTTTAGTTTGGACTACATTTGGTTTCCTATTATCTTGTTAGGAAGTGCTTCTGTTAGATATGGATGGTTGTATGTGTGGTCTTTTATAGCTGATGGTATCTAAGGGAAAAGTAACCTCATGTTAATTTACAGTTTAGAGCTTCCAGTACACTCCAATGGCAATCACATGCCTCCGTAACTTTAGTAGCGATTCAAAGTAAGCACTTGATTTCAACAAACCTTAAGATGCGCGTCACACTAGACTAATAATAGCACATAGAACAAATATTAGACATGTACCGTGCAGACCAGCTAACATTATTAAAAGGTCCAGGTTAACTCATGAGTTATTACTTCTTTATTTTGGTAGAATTTATTCTTCTCCGCAGCACAGATTCTAGATACAGTCTTGTCTTGGGAACAAGTATATGATGTTTGCCGCTAGTGGCTAGTTTGGCCAATGCAAGTCTTTACATGGTGACTGGCAAGCATATCAATTAATGACTGTAACTGTGGCATGGTTTAGAGTCTATTTGAAGGAAATCATATAGCTATCATATAGTTTATAATACCAATCTGACACCACTAATTATTTGACTACTGCATTCGATTTTCGTTTCTATTAAAATCTGACTGTTTGGTGAAGCTATGTTTTTACAAGTTTTGGTGTGTGCTTTACAGAAGGATGCATTTAAAACGTTGTATTGTTTTTGCCTCATTCATCATTGTTCACATCTGCCAGTTCACGTGCAGTTAAATTTGACATCCAGAAAAGACCTGCTTTATGAGCATGTCCAATCATCTCAGTTGTTAGTAAGGGTATGGACACAATTCGGCGAGCTCTTTATCTGCTATTTCGTTTTTCTCATTTGCTACCATTATTCACAGGGAAATTGACAAAGACGAGTTTAGGAAAGTAATGACATTGATGCGCTCCTATAATCGGCAAGGAGCTGCGCACAGGGATGGGTTACGCTTTGGACGTAAGGTTGGTCAGTCGGTGGAAAATGGTGGACTGGTTGAGTACTTCTTTGGCAAGGATGGGAATGAACATCTACACTTTGACAAATTCTCTAAGTTTTTGAAGCAACTGCATGATGAGGTGATTCATTTCTTTTCATCCTTTCTTCTTATGATTCTATGATCATATTTGTATTGATGCAACACTTAAGAGGTGTTTCAAGCAACCTCATTTTGGCCCCATGTGCTCGTGGATATTCTGCAGAGGCACCAAACATCCTTCCTTTTTGAATATTGTTCATTCTGCAAAAACAATATCGTGTCCATGTTGTTTTCTCTAGAAGTAATTGATGAACAAAGTTCCTTGATTAACACAATACGTGTAGACGTTATTTGGTTTGTAAACTTGCTTTAAAGAAGCAAACTGCAGTGAAAGCGGAGCATATTGTATGTATCAGAAAATACATGAAAATTAGAAAAAGGATGAATTGGACACGACTGTACACAACTATATTCCAATAGTTCCGAATCATGTACAAAACACTACTTATATTCATTCTTTATAGTGTGTTATTCAGGAGTAGTACAACTTCATTCAAGGTCAAATATCCAACATTGTTCTATGCATATCTCTTTTTATACTACTATTACTAGTGTATTACCATTGTAATCCAACTTTTAAGAACACGTGGGACCTTTAGGGAATTAATACACGCTTTCCATCATTGACATTAACGAAAATATTTCTCTGTCCCAAAATTAACGGACACACGCAGTTCCTTTTTCTGTATTATCTCTGACCTATGCTGAACTGTTCATAGAATTTTCCGAGTCATTGCATTTGTTGAATTAGCAGATTGTTCGCTTGGAGTTCAGTCACTATGATATCAAATCATCTAAGACCATACCTGTGAAGGACTTTGCTTTATCGATGGTTGCTTCTGCTGACATGAATCACATAAACAAGCTGCTGGACAGAGTTGATGATTTGGATGACAATCCTGATCTCAAGGATTCACGCATTACCTTTGAGGTTTGACTGTTTGCTATCCCAACATCCCCGTAGTTATTCATCATGGGTTTACCATGTGTTAAATTATCTGGAATTTCAGGAGTTCAAGGCATTTGCTGATCTGCGGCGGAGACTGGAACCATTTGCAATGGCTATCTTCAGTTATGGCAAAGTAAATGGCTTGTTGACGAAACAGGATCTGAAGCGTGCAGCATCTCATGTAAGATCTTCTGTACCTGCTCGTCTGTCCTGTTGGTACCTGCTGTAGTTTTTCTTGGCTATTGCTGGTGGAAGTACATCCTTATAAGTTCTACTGGGAGAATCACACGATCGTTCTTTTTCTCATCATAAAGTTCACTGTGCTAAGCTGGAAAGTTTGTTGATAGATAGCGGGCATCCTCCTGCTATCCACATACATTTCGTTCTGTTTTCTGATTGATTTCTTCATCCTACTTCTCAGGTTTGTGGAGTGGAGTTGACTGACAAAGTGGTGGACACCATTTTCCATGTCTTCGATGCTAACCGTGATGGTAGCCTAAGCTCAGAGGAGTTCCTGAGGTCCTTGCAAAGACGAGAAAGTGATATTCGCCAGCCAGCAACATCAGGTTTCGTGGGGATGATCTCCTGCTGGCTGAACTGTACAAAGTGTTCTTTTCAACGGATGCTGTTCTAGTGACTCCTGATGCTCACACTAAAGTTTTTGGTGCCCTTGGTTGCTCTCTGTTTGATGTACGTATGGCAAACGCACCAGTTTGTATAAGTTTCATCTGGTTTACTAACAAAAGTTACTGGTTATCTCTGAATATTAATCTGTTTTGCCATGTTTCTTGGTTCTTTGCAGGAACTGGAGAGCGTGATCGGCGTTATATATACTTCTGAAGACACGGTTTAGCTGTAAATATGCCCTGCTGATCAAGTTGGTCAATTACGTGGCACAGCTGTAGCCTGTAGGGGATATAGTTTTACTTCCGCCTAAGTGCTCAAATGACAGTTCCTTCACCACTGACGTTAAATGACTATCAGACTTGGAACCTCTTGTTACCTGTCTTTTTTAGGTCTGCACTTGATGCTCGGTGTTTCGATAAGGATAATCACACTTGTCGTAGCTCGTTTGTCATGTTTTCTGTGTTAGATAAATGAATGTGATTGATTATTCGTGGTCTACATAACATATCGAACCTTACTTTGTGGTAATGATGAGTACGCCCTGTGAGGATAGCGCTCGAACCCGCTGCGATCCCCTCCCGGCGACCGCTGTTCTCGCCGCGGCGAGCTCGGATGCACTCCGGATGTCCTGTTTGCATTGTGCAAAGTTTCAATTTGGAACCACCGTAATGTTTCACTCCTACAGTATATTGTAATAATTCCTCTAATTCATACACCTGCTAAGCTGCAACCAATCCTAAAATGCACTCGATCGACGTTGTGCAACCTTCTAGTATTAATCTCTAAAACCTACTGCTGTTACGATCGTGACATCATGTACAAAACACAGCTCTCTGTGGAAGCGTGCTCACTCAGTACGGTAGCCTGACGTTGAGCCTTCTGAGCCAGATGGAGTGGAGCACCATGTGGATCATGTCGAACCGCTGCGCGGGGCGGTGCATGACGAAGTGCCGCTGCGCCTGCAGCACCCTGGCGCGCAGCACGCGGTACCTCCGCTCGGACACCCCGCGCAGGATGTCCTTGAGCTCCGGTATCCTCGCGGCCGGCACGGTCACCGACATCTTGCTCCAGTCCAGCACGTCGCCGAACGGCGGCGGGTAGCCTTCGGAGATGATGACGGGGACGCAGCCGGCGAACACGGACTCCACCACCCGCGGGCTGGCCACCTCGAACCCGCTGGGGCAGAGGCAGAAGCGGGCCCGGGCCATGCGCGCGTGGTAGTCGTCGTCGACGTGGCCCGCGGTCGCGGCGGCCGGGAGGAGGTACTCGTGCACGTCCATGTCCGTGTCGTTCCGGCCCAGCCAGTGGCCCAGCAGCGCCTTGCGGATC